>PYHW01010620.1:4396496-4414034 GCA_013186435.1 Turdus rufiventris | reverse complement strand
GATCTACAATGTTGCAATTTTTGCTGACTCCCGGGGGGTGCGCCTTATAGTCAGGTGCGCCTTATGGTCGTGAATTTACTGTACTTACATATACACGCCATCAATAAAATTTGCCACAGTTTTCACAGGAGCTCTTTGGGAAAGAAATTAATTCAAGTATTGTGTCCTTCACACACTACAGACACTTTTTAAAATACATTGTACTGACTAGCAAAATATTAAGCAATTGCTCATTTATTCATTATTTTCTTTGCCTTGTGAGAAGCTGCATAAAGGTCTGACAATGACAGTTTAAAATTTTAAGATGTCAATAAGATCACTTCCGAAGGGCTGGAGTGGATTAAAACTCATGCTTAGACCTGCAAATTCCCATATATAGCATTTCAAGCAACACAGTATTTCAGAACTACAACTACCACCAGATGTCAGTGTGGAAATTGGTTTAATACAGTGTCAAGGCTACAGAACTGGGATAAAAAGGAGGGGCACTGCAATTTCAAAACATTCATGCATTACATGCAGTCTATAAAAGTCTATGAAAGTAAACTACTGGTTTTATAATTTCCTTTCTTATTTTTTATTTTTTTTCAGAACAACATCATCAACAACTAGGTTCAGGTGTTAATTAATACTAGTATTTTATAGTTCCAGTCTCTCTGCCTCAGTATTTATATTTTGTTTGATGACAGTTTTACTATTAAAACAGAAAGGTAATCCCATAGTCACTAGATTTGTGCACTGGTTATTGGTTTCTGCATAAATTTGCTCTTAAAAATGGACACAGCCTTGAGTACTCAGTTACCCAGATTCTACTTTGTAACTCATGGTAAATTTTTTGCATGACTTTACCCCAGCCAGGAGATTTGCTTGAGAGTAAACAAATTTGTTACTTGCTGTGGCCTCCCTTCTAAAACTAAATGCTGGATGTAGCATACAAGCACTTAATCTTCAGTAGACTATGTATGCCTTAGGAAGTTCTTATCCTACCAAAGAGAAGACTGGATTGTATTAATTCCCTCCTAGCAAGGGTTCCAGCAATGCTGCTTTATTGCCGAGTCACGCTGAAAAGAGCAACTGCTTTCACTTTACACCTCCCACTTTCTAAACAGTAGCTGCATCAGAAGTGGCAGATCAATTTTGACACAAACTTGCAAAACTTGATACAGTGTACATGGGCAACTTTGTCTTTTGGTTATTTTTTACTTTCAAAGTAGATTTGCATATATAATGTTACTTCTGTATATTCCACCTAATAGACTTTGCAGAGTGTTCAATAAAAGGTTTAGAATCTGTCTGATGAGCTGACCACTGGATGCATCATGTAAAGTTTCCCCAAAAGGATAATTCTGGCTTTCAGAATGCCCCAATTTCCTACATGGGCACTCAGCCACTAAGCATGCATTAGTCAAAGTAACAGGTCATTGTTTTTCCATTTTCTTATGTTTCTCACTCAATTGATCCTGAATTTTAGGATGAACATTTTTTCCTTATGTCAAAGTGTCCAGGAAAACAATTTTATGATCAGCTATGCAAAATTGTCTACCTAACTTTTAAACACTAATCAACAGGTTAATTCCTGAAATAATTTTTCTTTAAAGGCACAAAGGACCCAGTTTAAAATAGATGCAATAGATAGGTATAAGTATGCAAGTTGGGAAACTTGTATTTGTATTTGTGGATGCCCTACCCCTGGAAGTGTTCAAGGGCAGCTTGCATAGGCCTTTAAACAACCCGGTCTAGTGAAAATTGTCACTGCCCATGGGCACAGAGCTTGAACTAGGTGAACTTTAGGGTTCTTTCCAACTCAAACTATTCTACAATTCCATGATTACTAGAGACAGACATCACAGGTAAGTGGATTACTTTGACTCAAAAAAACATTCCTCCATAAAATCTATGTGAAAGGGAGACAGGGAACAAAAATTTCCCTTCAGCCTTCGCATATTGAGGGCTATGGAGTAGAGGCCACCACACCCAACTCTCCTCCTGCTCACAGCTGCAGGCAGTAGCAAGGGAAGGGATGACTGGTCTATTAATATGACTCAGCTTTCTTCCTGATGTTTGAACCCAGTAAAAAAATGGAACAGATATATTAATCCAGCACATATCTGGGGCTGGGGGCAGGCTCAGACAATCAAAACTTGAATTTCTTCTGGTTCTACATCAGCTTTTATGTCACAAAGTACAATAAAAACTAAACACACATAACTATATGAAGTACTTCTGTTTTTTCTCTGCCCCCTCAACTATCTGATCAGTAATTACAAAATACCATCCTATTGTCATTACTCTAGTTGAAATTGCTCCTGAAGTTTAACACTAAATCTTACCTGATTTTGCCTACGAGAACACAAATAAATTCATTTTTAATTTCTATGCAACAATAATGAATAAAATTGCATAAAAACTTCATCAGCCTACTATACTTTCTAAGGAACACAACCTCAAAAGATTTGACTGATTACTTTTTTTAACAATTATAATAATAATTCTCCCACCAAATCACAGGTCTAGAACCAATCCTTTAAGTACCATTCATCCTTGTCTCACTTTTCTGCTCTTGCAAATACTGACTACAGTAGTCTGTTTTACATATTAGGGCATCATAAGACTACATGCTGCCTGAAAGCCAGTACTTAGCACTTGTGGAGTTTATAAATTCACTGGTTTCTAGTTCCAGTGGTTCTCAAGGTAACAGAAAAAAACTGATCAGAACTCCTATATCAAACAGAAATAATAAAACAATCTAATAAAAGTTAATTTGTTTTAAACTTGCAAACATCTAGATGCATTAAACATCAGTAAGATGTTGATCATATCATCAGTTTCAATGCTTTGGCTCCTAGAGAGAATTTTTCCTTTTTTTTTTTTTTTGTGGCGCAAGGCACATTTAAGGATTACACCTTAAGTGCCTCTACAGTATTGTCAATGCTGTGAAAATTCCATCTCTACTCTAACTCTTCTCCCATTTACAGAATATCTTTAATCAGCAGATTTTCCATCCATCCTCTATGCTAAGGCAGTTGGCTGTGACTTTCACAAACCATTTGTTTCTAATGTAGCAAAACAAGTTGAGAAGTCTACTAACAAATCTTTTGCCTGTATGATAATTCCGAAGACTCGCAAACATTGTTATTCAAAATGTAAGGTGAAGCAAGGATTTTAAAAACATTTTTCACTTGAATGGCTGTGCAGTCTTGATGCCTTTCAGGTGGTCAGGATAAAAAGAAATTTAAATTAAGTCACTAACCACCAGAGGGGAGCACAAAAGAGCTCTGATGAAATGTTTCTCAGTCATCTGCAAGAGGACATCAGAAGTGATTTTAAAATATTCATATGTCTGAAATTTTAGACTAGATATTGTTCCCACTCGATGCAGTAGGATTTTTCTATCAATTTCATTAAAGGAAGGCAAAAATCTTAAGTGACTACTGTAGAGTATAACTTGGACAAAATTTAATGTGGAAGAACAGGATGGTTTATGAATAAGCAACTGAGGAAAAAGTTGAAACAGTAAACCCACTCTCAACAAGAACCAACATTTCCCCCAGTTTAAATCCCACAACAGAAAATCACTACAACCAAAGTCACTCTTAAAAACAAAAATAAGCATAAAATACACCTCAAATCTGACACTCTTGCATATGCCAATTTTATCTAATTAACAAATGCTCAAAACTATAATACTCCCAATTCCCAGGGATGATCCTCCTTAAGTGTGCTTATCCATAAGAACTCTAATTAACAATATTAATGATTCCATAATGGAAATCAAAACCTGCAATCATTTCTCAGCAAAGCATGAAAATGCAGTTTAGCAGAATTTGCCCCGGGAATGACATTTGAAACAAACTAAGAAATCCCTGGCCTGGAACACGGTGCTTGAAATCTGATTACAAACTCAATTAATCTAACTTGTAGTAAGTTGGGTAAATCAAAAAGCTTCTTCAGCTGCTTTAAAAGCCATGAGGGGGACTAGGGGGAAAGCAATATTTTACAAATTGCACAAACAAAAGTTTTGATCAAATATGACCTTCAAAAAATAACCAATTCAGACCAAAGTTTTAAAAGCCAGTGGATTAAGCCTGTTATAAACACGGAGACATGCTGTTCTCAATGGCACTAGACTGCCAGCTCACCAACCCAGACTGCAACTGTCCTGAATTCTAAACAAACAGCAAGTCACTGCAGGGTAAACTATCACCATGGCCTGCACACTCTTTTAAATTAGAGGTAAAATTACTCAGCACATAGTGCAGTTTACTACATGAATCTCTACTACCTCAAGATAAGCAACAATAGATTTTCCAGAAGTTATTATGTGAACAAGGGTCCAAAGGATCCCAGCTCCCAAGAGTTCGGGCCAGTTTTTCTGGGAAAATTCCTGTTTTACATTTTGTGAAACTTTGCTTAAGCTGTTGTTGCAACAAAGAAAGAGTCACATCAGCCTCATTTGTTAGCGGTTTGGCTACCTTCCAAAGTAAAGCCTTATTTAATATAATACTATCATACTTTGGCTTCTAATGTTATACAATTCAGTACAGACAGTTTTCAGGTTGTTACTAAAATTTTCACTATTGCATGGCCAGAATAGGTCAGTAAAACATTTTATAAAGCTGGTATTTTCAACTTCTGGTTTTTTGTGCAGCTCATTTAATTTAAAATAGCATATATTCTAACTTTGTTAACAACAGTGCAGTTCTTCAAACATATCCAGATCAAACACAGATGAACACAAATTACTTCCTATTAATCTTTCTTATATGCTACTTTTCCTAGATTTTTTAATTACATTACCTACCATGACATGATTAACATTTTCCTGAGCTGTATAAATACAGAGGCTATAGCGGAGAAGACAGGATTTAAAAAAAAAACAAAAAACACACAGTCCCCCATCCCTCAAAAACCCACACCCACAAGAAACCAGGAAACAGCATCTGGCATGGGAAAAGATGCAGTGCTTGTCTGCTTCTCTGCAGATCCCAGAGACCTTAAAGAGGAACATATCCAATCTCTTTCACCCTCCTTTCCCCCTTGAGTAACTTCTAGAGGCACAGTCAAATCAGGACAGTTGGCAAGTGCAACCCTGTGTGCTCCTGTGTGTTACACATAGGGGTTTTTTTTAAAACTTTTTTTCCCCCCCGCTTCATGATTCCTGTCAGAAATGCTAAAAAGAAGGAAGGTGACTTGGGAAAAAAAGTGCATTTATTAATAGTTATGGTATCTACCCATGCAAGATGAAACAGACTACAGCAGACTAGAGTGCACTATTTACAAGTGCTACACCCATCTCTAATACTAATTCTGGCCACTGTCATAGTTCAGATTCTTTCAACTTCTTCTGCAATGAAAAAACCCCCTCTATCTGTGTTTCTGTTAACTTCTCAACTTCCTTCTGATAACTTCTGGTCACAACTGTAATCTGACATTGGGAAATGCCTTGAAGCAGCAGTCACAACCCTACATACCATAAAGTGTTTTATAATTTGAAGGTTTTGAAACATGTAACCTATTGAACTCTGAAGAAAAAAATTATTCTTTCCCTGAGGCCACTGTGCTACTGTAACTCAGGCCTCTACCAAGCACCAGTGTGTAAGAGACAACTAAATCTTAAGCCTACTATGCTTCTAAACTAGCATCCAATGCTAATGTCAACAAAATTTAATAGTATTTGATCATTCAAGTGTAATAAATAACCACTTAGTAAAACCAAAACAAAGACAGCACAGTATCACATCAGCCCTAATTTTACACAAACCAACAATCCTTAAGCACTGAAAATTTTACGTATGTCCTGCCACAGAGACAACAAACTATTCAGTACATAAAACATCAGCTGAAAGGACCAAAATGTCCATCCTGGTAACCCCATGAAATAATCTCCTTCTAAAGAAGGAATGGAATGAAATTCCTCTTGCAAAAGTGAAATGTCAGTTCATCCACTCTGTAAACACAGCAGAATGCCAAGAGAGGCGCTGCATTCTAACTCTTGAAATATTAAAGACCTGTGGTAGGCAGTGGGAACTCTTTAAAAGTATATACAATCTCTTATTTTAAGAAATGCATTATTGTTCTCAAATAAACTGAGCTGGAAAAGTTCCTTACTTTTATTGTGTGTGCACTCTGAACAGGAAGTATTACCTGATTATGCCCCTATGGAACAAAGTGCAAAAGCCACCTAGAGCAAAAATTATTGGCTCTTCAGGTCCATAGCAATTTTAGGCTTATCACTGACAATACGAGCCACTTGTATGAGACTTCTTGCATTTGAGGATTGACACAGACTAAACTGTACTGTTTCAGAATATAAATAATCCTTGCTTGGAGCCCTGAAGGAGAGAAAAAAGTTTTATCAACTAGCGCTTGCCTTTGAATCATACATGAACAAGAGATGTTCACTGCTTTTCACTCGCCTCTTCTCCAGAGGCATCAATTAGGCAAAGACAGAAAGACTATAACCTGGCAACAAACCATCAATACTGTGTCTTCCATACCTCAAAGTGAGGTGACTTGTCTGCAAACACGTCTAAAGAATGCAAATTTGCAAAAAATAATGATTCAGTCTAGTTTGAAATAGTTCAGTTTTTCCTTTTCAATCACTCAGAAATTCTTCTGTTTTACCTAAGCTGAAATGCAAATTAACACATTCTGATTGATTTTTTTAATAATTCGGTGCTTTAGCTTTTACATGCATCCTGGTTAATTACATTTTAATGTTAGGGGAAAAAAAGCCAACCAAAAAAACCACCAATCAAAGATTTTCTCATGTACCCCAAGAAAACACTAACTTACAATATAAACAATATAATCAATATAAACATTCATTCTAAAAGTTAATGCTTGTCACATAGATTTTACAGATTTTACATATTTATTTCTTTAAATATTCAACAAGTTACTATACACTGGTTTTAATTCACTTTTATAACATCTCTTCTTTATTAAAAAGAGATTTCTTCTTTAGAAGAAAAGCAATGAAAAAACCTAAGCTTCCCTATTTCAGCTTCAGAGAATGCACAGAAAAAATTTTCAGGAAAAGCTACACAAAAAGTACTTAAAATAAGGTGAAAGTATCATGTTAGAACTACAAGTCTTTTGACAGCATGTATGAGGGCAGATTCCAGAAAATGTAATTAAATTTTGTTCATAGCTCATTGACATAGAAAGCTATACACATTTCAGGCTGTGTCTTGTGTACTACCAGCTGAGAAATCATGCTCAGCTAGAACTGTTAAATGGAAAGCAACTCTTGTTGCTATTTCAAGGACAAATTGCTCATTTTCTAACAAATCAAGGCCTGGAAAGTTTCGAATACCTATATAGTAAAAGTTACACTATCAATATCAGTAAGTTGATGGAACTACAGCAGTAGCAAGACCTTAAACATGCAGAGTCCACCACTGTTTTCTTTCTTTACAGGGACCAGTTTATTTCAAGTTCTGGGAGATGGAAGAGGAAGAATATCTCTCCAAGGCACATAGAATCCACCTTAAACAGAATAGAGGAACCATCCCCACTGGAGCAGACTTAAAATTTTAACAGAAAAACCCAAACCAAACGGACAAAGGAAAACCTCAATCATAATAAAATGTTTTATATCTCAAATTCAACTTCACTGAACTGACTAGATGTAGCAAAATATATAGCCAAATCCAGTTCTGTAGCAATATCTTAAATAAATGTGATATTAATATAACCTCTCAAACTCCCCAGGTTTCATTAAAAAAACTACAGCATCTAAAATTAAAGAATTTCTATGACATTAATGGAACAACAACAAGCATAGTCAGTGAAATAATCAGACACTATCAGTGTCCAGTGAAACCTGTCTGCCTTTTCCAAGTTCACAGATGTTATCAGGGCTGTCCTTCTAAAATATTTTTGGGGACAAAAACTTGGCACCCAAAGAGCCTCAGCATGTGGTCAAATCCAAACCTTGACATAAAACTTAAAACATAGAACAGTTTATGCATCAATTCTGTGCTACGAACAAAGACCAGCAGTAACTTGAACTGCGTTCAAGTGGAGGGAGAGAAAGGCTCACTATTCTCCTCTGCTATGTACAGCTTACAAACCAGGTAGAGGTAGACAGATTTGAAGAAATTCACAATGTTCAACAGTTAAAAGCATCTAGAGATAGCAAAAAAACCTAGGAGTATAGATGTGCATACTTAAAGGTCTATGCCAAAAACAGACTATATTTCAAAACATTGAAAAAAAAGATTTTTCATGTAGCAGTTAAATGGGTAAAGTAGAATTAAAAAATGGGGCAAAAAGAGGATTGTAAATAATTAGATACAGTAACATTTTAACTTCTAGTCCCCGCCACTTTACTTTCTGCACATTTCTACAAAAAACAAGTCAAATTAACAGAAAGCAGAGTGTTCAGACCATTTATAAAAGAACAACAGTTTTTACATATGTTCCTAAAATTGTCTACATAAACTATCATGCCCAAAATTTATGATTTGGTACCAGGTAGTCTGGCTTACAAGCAATAAACCTCCTAAGGTCCACAAAGATTGGGAACTTCCTTTCAGGAAGTTGGGGGGTCGGCGAGGGGGAATTTTTGCAATTAGAAGATCTGTGATGGCGCTGCCTTAGAACTCAACTGATTACTTCCAGTTCAAAAAATCTTTTGGGACAATGGCAGACAGCTCCCATTGTCAGCCTCATTTATGGTTATTTTAATAGTTCCAGCTTATTTCTGTCAGCTAGGCAGCTTGTATGTCAAGCTTTCGGACAGGCAATATAATTGCTATACAGAGGAACAGTACCGTGTTGCTAAAGCTTGATATGGAGAGACATAAAAACCCCCTGATGAGTCCACATTAGGGAAATGTAATGTTAACTCCCATGTCAATAGCAAAAATTATTGCAATACAACCATATAGGAGCTGCATTTCCTTGAAGAGAGAGCAAGTGAAGCAAGCTTTGCTGTTAACATGAGCAATCATTCATGATTTGAGAAAGCTTGCTGAAAAAAATAACTGCGCTGCAACATCGACATTACAGCAGGTTTATAAAATACTAGAGAAAGCAGAACAAACTGCCAGCAGGTTCTGGGTCAAGCACGTGGGATTTTGGTCCCTGCAAAAGCAGCTTCTCTTAGCGCGCTACATGAGCAAGGTTTGTAGGATCCAAGGCTAGTCATTGCTCTGGCCACACATCCCTTATGCAGGACAGTTTTTTGTCTTCAAATAAAGACACAACCAGTTTCTATGTCCCAAGAAATTCAGTTACATAGTATTATAAAATTAGAGTAAGAAACCACATTTAAGCTAAACACTGTGTTGAGCTATCTTAAGCTAACTTCATGACCAAGAAAATTTCTAATAAAATGTAGGTGATTCACAAACAAGCAAAGGCTTTTACAGGTCTGTTGTTTGTTTACTTGTGAACATGAAGGATAAAGAAGGAAATTATTTAATCGAAGTTTCATAAAGAATGTGTACTTGCCTCTCCATGAGAAACACAAAGGATTAATTTCTATATTCTTTAAGTTTATAAAAATTTCTTACATACAGAAATGAACAAATATGTGCTCTTTAGAACTCTGGCTTCACTAGCAACTACAGAGTCCCTCTTAACTTTTCCATCAGTCTTCCTACTACTAAGGAATTGTTGACAATGAGTGTGGTAAGTCTAATAATTTAGCTGGGAAATGGGGAGCCTCTGAAGGGGAAATTCCTCCACAAATGGCCCCAGGAATTTCAAAACTAACTGGAGTTGACAGATTAACCTAGGTCCCCCTTAGGCAGAAGAAGAGTCTACAAGGAAAATAATGAGACGCATGGGAAGCCAATTATGCACAAGAGCAACACGTTTAATTGTTCAGAAACTGGTTTGTTGATCCAAAAGGATCTAGCTGTTTAGACCTCTGCAAACTATTAAAACCTTCAACAAGTATACTTTGAAACTATTACACTTTACAGGTTTTGTCTGTAAATCTCAGGGTTTAATAACTATCTTAAATAAGGATAAGTGTTCCATGTATCCTAAGAATACTTTTCCTGCACACACTGCATTTCTCTCAGATTCCCTTTTTGGTGGCAATTTGAAACTGCAGCTTACCTCTTATTACCTTCTGCAAACCACGGAGCAATGCTATCCTTCAGTAAGAAGCAGTTACAGCTGCATTCCACAGCAACTCTGGCTCATGACAAGCCGGCGACAAAAAATTGTTGTTTAGCACATGTGTGTGTTATTTTTGCATGGCTGTGGTTTGGACCACTGCAATTTTGCTTCAAGCTTTCAGTCTCCAAAATACTTTCAGTTGCAGAAACTGATGGCTAGCAATGACAGTTTCCAGACCAGCTCTGAACAAGAAAAGTTACTGGCATCTATCAAAAGGCAGGTAGCATGTTGAAGAATACTGGAAATCAGGCCACTACTGCTGTTCATGTTACTGCACCATGTAGCTGTATACACAATAGCACTTAATTACTGCCAATAGAAATGCTGCTCCCAAGCTGATTTCTGTGTACAAAGAAGATCTGATATACCTCCGGGCATGCTAATGCTAGGAGAACAAAGAAAACTGACTGACAAAGTCATGAAATGAAAGCATCTGGGATCCAATGACATCAAAAGGTATTTTCATCCTTGTTCTGACAAAGTCAGATTTATTAATTTACAAAGTATCAGTATTATTTATTCAGACTTTATTTCTGCTTGTGTTTCCAAAGGGGATTCTACATTGATCGATACATGTTGAACTAATATTTTATTAGCCTTATTTGCCTTTGCATATGAATTAAATTAAGCACAAGGCCATTTCTGAACTTGTCTGGTTTTGAGTAAAAATTTAAAGCTAGGGGAATCATGAAGGCAAAGTGTTTTGCTGCCATAAAATTATGTTTCTCTTTGGTTATGATTACTGTATCAAGCAAATGAGAAATCCTCCATTTGTAAACAAATTCTTAGACCACAGTGGAGAATCGATACCTAACATCTAAAAAGAAGACTTTTAACTAGAAAACTAGAGCTTACTTTCCAGATGTCAAGTGTAATTATTTCTGGGAAGCCTAGATGCTTATTGGAAAATTTCAGTCTTTCTCACATAAATAATGGATGACTGCATGTACAGTTTTAATCAACACTCCCCAGAATAAAAAATTACTAGCAGTAGTAGAAATGAATGCAAGTTACATTTAAAATTATAAAAAAAATATAAATTTAATTAACTTTACTGCTTACTAGCCAAACCTGCAAGCATTTGGATGAACAGAGATCACAGAGTCTGTCTGACAGAATTTCCATTGAAAAAGCTCTTAATTATTCTCACAGAAACTTTTTTGCTGAAGATAACTGCACCCTTCCTAACAATACCAAAGAAAATGAGTGTTTTAATTAAAGCTTCATAAAACATTGATTTGTCATAAGGCCATAACAGAAGTAACTCAACTCTGTCAACACTAGAATATTCTGTAAATGAAAGAACAATATGACATTGTAGGTAGGTAGTAGACCATTTAGGCACAAAATGCATTCTGCTCCTAACCACTGAGGATCTTCTTCCTGATTTAAGAAATTCACAGAATACACAGCAACTAGCTGGACTTGAAGCAAGAGACCTTTTCAAATCTCTGTAACTGTGCATAGCTGCTGTCAAAAAACGCTCAAATGTTGGCCATTCTTGTGTTTGACTAGACTGAATGACTCAGTTTCTGAAGTATTTTTTTATCATCCCTGGAATTACATAGAATGGCAAGTATTTCTTATTCCATTTCCTCCCATCATCACATGCTGGATCAATGGTCACTCAAACATCTATTCTAATAATCAGCAGTAATTTTGCTCTCACGCTAATTGTCACTCCCTTAACTTCTTATTAAACAACGCACATTAAAACGGATTTGTCATTTGAGTCAATGACAATTTGACAATTCATTTTCCACTAATCATTTTTCAACCTCACACTTTCCTCCTCTACCTTAACTGTAAAGGTTCAAGTCAGTCCAAAATTTCAATAAGAAATTTCACCATCCAGTATGAACATTCTGAACCAAGCAAAAACTAATTAAAAAGCCCAAGTTGATAGTTTTGGGTTTTTTGTATTCACAAGCACAGTTCCTGATCTGTTGGTTTCTATACTTAACAGACAAGGCCCCATTCAGAAATCTGATCAGGAGCGGTGTGAAATACGTAAGTAACCCACTTATTAAGAAATTGACATATCTTCTTACATAATCTTTTTACTTTAAAACTACTGCCTGGACTAACACAGGCAACCCAAAATACTGCTGTACTAATAGGACAGTTAGAAAGCACACGGAAATAACCAAGTATCAAAGAAAGGCACAGGTCATTGTCCCATTTCTGATTATTCTGCTGAAATTGATCCTGTAATATTTAAATTACCTTCAAAGTGAACAAACACACCAGAATGCTTATGTGAAGAAATAATCATCTTTCCTTCACCCCTCCCAAAGTAAGCGGCATTCCTTGCACAGGCAGCTGCACATTTGTTAATCATTAACTGGTTTTGAAATAATGATGGGGAGAAACTGGTAGCTATTTCTCACAATGGTACACCAAGAAAATCTTTAAAACAGAAGATGAAGTGAGTACTGTAAAATTATTTACAGTAAGAAGATGCTATATTATTATAGCTCACTCAGTATCTTGCTGACAATATTAGCTGTTGTAGTGTTCAAACCTAATTAAGTTAAATTTCATCAGTAAAAAACCAGCACTTTTAGTTAAAACAGAAAGAGACATCTTTTAAGATCAACTATGCTGCTAATATCTCGAATAATAAAATAATGCATGTGTCCAGAATTGCAACACCAAATATAATGGAAGCATAACCAATGCACACATTCCAGTCTTATCTAGAATCACTTTAATTCACTCTACCTTGCTTTCATTACAGGAAGGGCACAGCAAGGGCATTCCTCTCAGATCAAACAGAAAATTCCACAGACAGAAGTTTCCACATGTCTGATTCGTTGCAGATTAAACCCTTATCATTAGACAACAATCTCTAATTTTCATAGAGACAGGATATACCCTGTCATGGCAAATCTACAGGCGAAGGAGAGAGAAGGATTAAAAAAAATATATATATATAAACCCCCGTAGAATGGAGATGTACTCCATGTGAAAGAGCTGTCATTCTCACAGCTTTGGAGAAATGGAGGGGACAACATACCAACATTAAAGATCATATTAATAATTCCACAATTCATAATTTCATCATAAACTTCTTTGCACTGAAAGCCTTTCAAGCTGAACTACCAAACTCCCTCTCTCATAAATACAACCAGGACTACAGGCAACACATACAGGAAGTCTGTACTCATTTTTAGCATATTTTTCATTCACTTTACTCATGTCCAGCATGTTACCAGTATCTTCATTTTTTTTTAATCCATATGACTGGATCAATTCTTTAATGCTCATGTGCATTACCAGTAACATTAAAATCAGAATGCAATTCCACAATTATGCTTTTTGTATTTTGAAATTTGCAATATAATAACATTTAATCCTTAAATCCTACACAAAACATGAACAAACACTCTATGATCAGCAACTCCAAAATCAAAATTCAGTAATTTTCACTTTCTGGTGTATAGAGGTGGTATCAGGCTTTTTGCATCAGCAAAATAAAAGACTATATTTTATATAAAACACCCAAAATGATTGATTTAAGATACATGCAGATTTTGGAAATGATTCATGTCAGAGAGGATTATTCTAGGCAGAAGATCAGCCAACACAACAATGCAATTACTGTATTTTCTACGTGTAACTTTCCCAACATACAGGCAGATACTCAGTTCTGTAATCAGCAATACCACACTGAGAAGTCTGCAAAGACAACTCTGAGCCAAATGAACTATTAATGACCACCACTACTAGTGAGGTCAAGTCAATTAATATCCACTAACTCAGCAGTTTGCTCTTTAACCCTAATGCCAATCCAAACTATGCAACTACTTATAAGAACCGTGAACATATTGATTATCCTTGTTCACAAATAATTTTACATTTAAAAGCAATGGCGATTAGAATCACGGATAGAACACAAGGAGCTTGGGGAAACTTCATTTCTGAACACAGAAATTTTTTGTTGCACTCCCGTAGCTAGATTCTTTGGACACTTCTGTTTTTTCCAAAAATCCCTCTCTGACAGCACTGGAATGCTAGAGATTTTCTTTTCTTGAGCCACATGGAGAGTGATGAATCAAAAATTCATTTTTGGTCACATTCAGATGTCCAGTGTAATAGTGTCACAGATGAAGTAAGAATTATATACAGATTAAAAAATGGACCTGCAAAACCTTGTTTCAGCAAAGCCCAAAGTATTTTTAAATCCAAGTTCTAAACCTCAAACTACTGCATGTAATAATTTCTGGAAGTTTGCCAAATGCTCATGTAGGTTTGTCCTTTGTTAAGTATGTCCAAATGCTGCATGATTAAAGTCTAAAATCTTCAAAGAAAAGAATAAACATTATGCAATCATTTCAAGCTCCCCTCCTTTGACCTTAATATGTACTTCAAAAGCTCAGCAGATGCCTAGTAGGAAATAAATCCCCAATTCAACAGATGTCCCAACAGTGATATAGCAAGATGCACCTTCTATAACTTTTGGCAACCCTTCCCTTTTATTATTCCTCTGCTCACAAGTACTTTTCAAGTCAAAGAGAGACCCAAGCAAGTTAATAGGCCCTTAATATCTATTCTGCTGCCTGAACTGATTGCTGCATATAAGGTAATCTTTAGGACCACATGTGGCTCAGCCCCAGTTCATCTCCTACAGAGAGACAGCCCCCAGGCAGCTCTGTTTTCATCAAACCAAGCTGTAACCCAATCAACACCTTTCACAACAGAACAATCCCTTACTTTTAGCATGCCTGCAGTAGAGGAGGGGAGCCTCAGCTTTTGTATGGGATCCCTATTAGGCAGCTAAGGTGATGTTTTACTCAGTAGGATACCTAAGAAAACTCAAACTACTTTGGAAGATGCCCCGGCCAACAGAAAACATAAGATGAATATGTTTGTCTAAAACTAATTCAGCTTTTTCCAAAGACTCATTCTAAAAGCTACATTAACAACCTAATAGCACTTTGGGAGTTGCCACCATCACAAATGCAAATTACATGGTTTTCTTCAAGCCTAAGAAAGAAAAGTAATTCCCTAGCTCCAGGCTGCTCAGGACCTTGGTCCAAACCCAGGCCTCCTTAACCTCTGCCAAACTCAACATTAGTTCCAAACAGGCTTAGTTTGACACACCTGAAAAGAAACACAAATGCAACAGCATCGTAATCACAGCTTAACCCAGCGGTACCATCAATTCTAGACCTTAGAATGAACATAATCACACCCTCAGTAACGCAGTACAAAGCTGCAAACTGCAGCCAAAAGGAGATGGTCCCTGACAGGTTAACCAGGTAATCTCTTCTGGAGCACTAACACGCACTTAACTAACTTTTGGGTGTAAGATACTTAGCTTGATTGCTGGTACCACAGCTGCCTGACACCCGAATTTAGTAATCTCCCAGTAAAATACTTTCTGTATTGCTTTCTATGGATAGCAGCAAGTTCAGGCCTTGTCTTCAGTCTGAATGATAGTGGGTCCCTGGCTCTTTTAGTTCTCTAATTAGACAGAAACTGTGTTAAATTGGGTCTATATGCCTAAAAGAAAAGTTTTTAGGTTTCTCCTAATATTAGAGGAGATCTAGAAGTACAAAAATCATTCTTAGTAAGCTGGTGCTACAACTGTTTGTACTATCTCATAAAAGAGAATCTATGTGCCAAATGCCTCATTTTTAAAACCATAACGAATTGGCAGAAAATACATTTTAGTTGCATGAAATTTTAAGCAAATGTTTTTTAAACTCAAAACACTACTCAGTTTAGGAACAATTACTTTTTTTTTAAACATAACTATTTTTTCTTACACAATGGCATAAGTTTGAGTTAATACCACTGGAGAAAAAATTCATAAAACCAAAATGAAACCAATTCATAAAACCAAAATGAAAGTTCATCTTCTGCATCAGCCTCACTCTTTTCAACATCATACTGAACACACACAAACCCACTGGGTTATTCTTAATTAGAAAGCAGAAAATAATACCCCATTTTAGAAATAGTCTACCCAAGTTTTTTTTTAGCATCTGTAATTAACAACCACAAATATTCCTCCTCAATTTAAGTGTCCCACACAGATACGGCTGTCTCTCCCATCTTGCAGACTAAGCTAGAATTTCAGCTGTGTTCCATATATAGCATGCTTGACTACTGCAGAAAATTATGGTAGAAAACAGAGGTCATAAAAACATGGGATAAATGTTTTTTAAAACAGGTCACAGTGTTTGGGTGGGCATAGTACCGAAAGTGGCTTTATTATTTATCGTCACAACAAAACCTTTATTTCTGATTGTTCTGGAGAAGCTTGATAAGGACTCTCCTGCAAAGGATTCACAAGAGTGCCACCAGAAGAGTTGAAATGTGCAGACCTGGCTTAGAGATAGTGAAGATGTTCTCATGCTGCTCATCTTTCTCAATTCAACACCAAAGGGAGAAAATGACCAAAGAACAAAATATACCAGTAGAAAAAATCCTTAACATGTATCAGCATCAAAATATCTTTCCAGAGAAGTTAACTGCCAAAGTAATGCTTATTCGCTTTGCCCCCTTTTTTTAAAGTCGTGTTATTTTTACAAAACTATCCTCACAGAGAAGGCTAAAGAAATTAATACTCCTGCATCTGTGACCTAAACTACTTCATGCTTCCAGAACAGCTGTAATTTTTTTTATTATTTAGCAGAGATAACTAAAACTTCTTGAACAGGAATATTCCCACAATTTTTCAAAACCAAAAATAACCCCAACTCAACATACACTTTACAGAGATACACACAAAAATACATCTCACGAATTCAGAAAATGTTACTTTAATTATTTCAAGAGCTTTAATTACACAGTACTCAAACAAATAGATCCTTGCCCTTGTACTGTTTTCTAAAGAAATAAGTTTAATAGTTTATGTTCAAATTCCAGGTGTTGACCTGAAATTCTGTTCCAGATGTCAGTGTGACAACTAACCAGCCAACTCCAGAATCCAAAAATAATCTGCATAAGTCCTTTGATTAAGAAAAAACTCTGGTCTGCTGACTAGAATGTCATTCAAATCCCCAGCATATATTAGAATTAGGTTTTCTCTTAATTGCAAACTGAAGTGCTGATGCAACCCCTCATTTAAACGATTAACCTTCCAAATTAACATTTGTAAGCTTAAGAATTTAACTCAGAGTTTACAGTACCTATTACAGTAATTTCACAATTATAAGCTGCACCTGATTATAAGCCACACGTCTGGGTGTCAGCAACTTGGGTTACAATACAGAGTGTGATAAAAGGTATCTATTCTATCACCATCTGTTGAAGGTGGGGGCAGTGATCCTTATCTCCAAGGGAGATATTCTGCTAACGGGCCATCCATTGAAACCAGGTAGGGCATTGTTCTTTATCTTTTCACAACCCATCCTTCCTCCAGCGAGTCATTTTCTGCTAATGGCC
>PYHW01010620.1:4306686-4374206 GCA_013186435.1 Turdus rufiventris | reverse complement strand
ATAGTTGTAGCCTTTGGAAAGCAAAACAAAACATCTTCCCAAAACTTCATAATTATCCTTTCCCTGGCCTGCAGTCAAGGGTATATACTCCTTTACCACTCTAGCTTGTTTCCTGTCTAGTAAATGCAGACCTGGGCAATAAAAACTAATTCTGTCTTTCTGACTGTTCTTGTCTACTCTTTGGAAACTTGGGTTGAGCTACAAATGTCAACTTCTCCCCCTCTGCTATTTGCAGGGGGGGAAAAGGGGCAAGTTCTGTGAAATACACATTTGAGTGTACTGACAATTTCTTAGCCAAACTTTTTCAAAACCCCTGAAAATCTTTAGGATTACCCTAGCATACATCTCTTTATCTGACAGAATTTGAGCAAGGATATTTAACTTTTCATATTTTAATTATTTTTATTGACTTTTTTTTACCCTAGAGAATTATGACTGCATAAAATACCACTGACTATTTGATTAGGTATTCTTTCCCAATGCTATTCAAGACTTCCAAGGCAGCAATGTCAAAATAATAGTCATATATCAGCTTTTGTATAATGAAATGCTAAACAATCTCAGCTACCTGACAATCTATTGTGTGCCCTGTGAACCTAAAGATGAGTTTACTGTGGCTACTCAATCATTAAACCTACAAGATACAACTATTTGTGGGTATGTGCTAAATACACACTTATGCAGTAGTAAAGAAAACCTGGAGAAATGCTACTGAGGAAAAAAGTTAAGAGATAATTTTGTGTTTCTAGGTTCTAGTTCTTCAGGTGTGAGTAGGGTGAGGGCATCCAAATATTCCAATAGTAATTTTCTGAGCCTTTAAATTGACAGAGACAGCTGATCTCTTACAGAGTGATGTTTCATTTTTGTTCTTTTAGCAAAAAGGAGAAAAATATTCTTTAAACAGAAGTGAGCTTGGCAGCCTCATATTTACGTTTTAATTTTATAGATTACCTCTGTGTATGTCAACTTTTGAGAAACATTTTAACATCACTTCAGAAACAAGCCACATTTTCACATCCCACTTTTTTCATCAATCCATCTTTAGAAATAATTTTTAAAATCACACAATATAAGTTTTCTTTTATGACATTTATTCTACTCTGTGCCATACTGGCAACCGGAACAGAACCAGCTGCACCGTTATGGACAATACTGGTGTTTTGATTAAAGGTCTGGATGGAATTTAGGGTAATGGTTTGTGCTAGTTCATCCCAAACAAAAGTGAACATCCCATTCAGTATTCCCTGGGGTGGAAAGGTGATGGAGATTTGTAGGGATTATTGTGTTGTCTGGCTCAGCAAGGTAGGCTAAATCTGCTTCTCCATTAGATAATATCTTCCTACTGAGTGGTGCTTGGACTGCTCTGTGGAGCTCAAATCCACCCAGCTCAAGGCAGAAATACATTGGTTCAGAGTCTCATGCCTACAACACAAGTAACTACTGATTTAAATATTTACAGGACAATTAAAATGTTTGAGAAGGTCAGAAAAAGGCTAGGCTATAACAGTCATTAATTTTCAAATAATTTTTTTAAGCTGTGTAGACTGGTACTTTTTATTTTATCAAGCACAGGCTTAACACTAGAATAAGGAAAGGGATTTTCAGACTCACCAGTCCAGAACTGACATAACTGGCACTTTCTATGACAAAAAGAGATGAAAGAAATCTGCTCTCCACTGGATCTTCAACATGCTGTTTCCTTGAACTGGTTCTTCACCTCTTTTAGAGTTTTCTAGAGCTTTCAAAACTGAAAAAAAAATCCAAATAATGCTATTATGACATATAATGCTAAAAAAATAGTAAAAATTTGACTTCCTTGATTTTGAGTAGTTGGAATTAGTTGTCCAGGTTCCATTAAACCTGGAGCTGATATAGATCACAAAATTGAAGTTGTAAGAACTCTGGTGACATTAGTATTATGTAGGATTGAATGAAGTAAAAGAAGGACTTCTGTACAAGTGTGATGTTCTGTTTTGAACTAAGGTATTGGTCCTTTTGATTCTAAAATTGGTTCTAAATGCAAAATTAGAGTTTGAACAACTATGGAAGAAAGTAGAGAGACCAAGTAATTGTACTTATAAACATCTGAAATAGGTTTGTACTCTGCATAAACAGTGGATTTACCGAATGTTCCTGGGTTGGTAGGATGGTTTTAATTTTGTATAGGATAATTAGTGGTGGAATGTAATACTCTGAATGTCTTCAAAATCTTTAGGTTATAAGAAAAAAGAAAGGCATAGGTCTCTGCTGAGACCAAGTCATCATGTCTCTTATTTTGGTCATTGACCCTTTTTAAAAGACTAGGTCTAGACTTACAGCTTATAAATCTATAGCATTAAAATATATAGCATGTAAGTCTAGAACCCAGCTGGGTTCAGTTTACAGTATGTCTCAAAGAGATTTTAATTTTGCTGGAATCTACCATGTCATAAACTTCATGTTTATTTAAGACTAGATATCTTATTCATTCAGATTTAATTAATCTTAGGTTAAGGTTTGGTTTAGGATTTGCTAATCCAAATAGTTAAAAATCTAGATGACTTCGGAATTTTGAAAAGCTGATAAAAAGGAAGCTGTTTTCCATTGTCACTAAGGCTCAATGTTTTTTCCACAGAATGGAATATTATACATTATTCTTCTACTACAGTTATTCTGGACAGACAGCTAAGAGCCCTTAGATTTCATCAAGATGAAGATTCCTGGCCTTTAGTGGTGGTTTTTATCCAATTTTACTAATATTAGGATTAATTTCAGACTAAGCCTTGTGGGTTCAGACCAAAATTTTAGTCAAAATGGTGCAGCTTGTAATAGTGAAATTACTGTATTTGGGAATGATACTACGTCCAGTGTAAGAGAGGACTCTCTTGACTAGACATTCCAACTCCACATGATATCTTATCTTCTGCGAACCGAGTTGTCATGTCCAGAAAGAGTGTATGTGTGGAAAAACCCTTTCTTCCTTTGCTTACATGGTGTTCTTCTCTATTTTATTAATCAAAATTCAACTTAAATCAATTAAAATAATCCGAATTCAGTGAAAGGCTATTGGATCTTGGAAGTGCCTAAATATTTAAGGAATGATCAGAAGGTGCTCAATGTGACAAGTCCCCATTCCTTTTAGCTGTCTAGTCAAGCACAGTGTCGTAGCAAGGAGATGAGAGTCTCTGCTCAAAGGACAGTTTATCAAAAGGATGCACAGTTCTCCATTGTAAGTCATGGAAATAATAATGGCTTCATGAGTACAAGGGGAGGGTTGGTTCTTTACTTCTCGAAACATTTCTTCTCCAGCTGAAATTAATCCAGCACATGAAACAAGAACCTCTCCTGCAAGAGCACAGTGGGTAGACAAAGAATCTTTTATGAACTCTTTATTTGTTTTCTGTCTTGCCTAGGCACCATTAAGTCAACTACTCTTCTTTAATAGCTAATAAAATCTGCTTTTCCTGTATTTGAAGGTAATTTACTATCCTTTTTTGGCAGCTCTGTGTAAGAAAAAGGTCTTGGTCTATCCACCCTACCTGACTTGGTTTTCCATCACAATTCTTGTCATATAGCAGTGTAATTTCTTTTCTGGTATATGCAAAGGAACTCCATTGCTAAAACAAAATTTCCAAATAAAAGGATTAATATGGGTATTCCATATAAAAAAATTATCTATTGTCTCATATGCTCTGTATTACTGAATAGGACTTGACAACTTGGATGTTTTTCCTCTTATTTTTCAGCGCACATTAACCTTCTGTCTCTCTTTCACGATAAACAAAGAAAATATGATTTGCTGCCTTCTTCATTCTTTCTCTTTTTTTTTTCAAAGTTCTGTATTTTAAATAGCTAAATAATTAAAAGCCTCACCGAATGTCCAAGATCAATATAACACATCATCTTCCAAAATAAAACTATGCCATATTTAAGTTCTAGTCTTACTATCTTGCTATACTATCTCTAGTACTCTATACCATCTTTAGTTCTTTTATGGCACATCAGAGAGGTTATTCCTTTTTAAATTAGCCAAATAATGAACACTGTAGAAGTGTTCGTTCAACCAATATTGTGTTACTTTGAATGTATGGAAAAATTCCCTCATATAAATGGGATCACATAAAGGGCAATGTCTGTTAAATAAAAGCATATATCAAAATAGGATCTAACTAAGAATCAATATCAATGTATCCCATTTTTACATCATAAGCGTATATGTGTGTCAGTCATGAGAAATATATTGTGTCCTTTTCTGCTGGTAATTGCAACATCCTTGCTCACCTACAGCGAGTTATAGAGCATGCCTTCAGGCATGAACTGCCCTCAAAATAAAATTCTACTGTACTATTATTTTATATTGACAATCTTTATAAAGCTAGCGTCTTGGAAGCTGAAGCTGTGTAATAAAACTTGCATGCCACCTAAACACAGCTCCTAAGCAGTTTCTTTAAGTTCAGAAAAAATTTGCCATGCTTTAGTTCAAGCTACAGAGAAAGAAATATCTGCCAACAGGTTCTTATATAAGGAGCAGAAAGAAGAAAGTAGATTGGTGAGGTACACTGGGTAGAGTTCAACAAATGAGTTTCATGAGAGAGACAGAGAAGGAAATATTTTCACTTCCAGAAAAGGTAGTAGGTAAGCTACAGAGCTGACATTCAGTTAAGATGTTTGAACTTACCATTGTAGTAGGGAATTTTTGCAGGTTTCGTGCAGATTTTTTAACTAGCCAGTGCAGTTAGGTCTGTTTGTACCTTGAAAGCAGATGTAACCAGTTATAAATTCTTGTGGTGATTCATTCGTCTATATGCATCTTGCACAGATGGAATTTTTCAGACCTGTGGAAGCAACATTAGATGTATTATTCAAAGCTGATGAGTCAAATATTCTACCAGACCTATTACAATATTCAAAATAAATCACCATGCTGCTGTGCTGCCCAAAATCTAGAATAAAGAGTACTTCAACATGTATTTTATCCAACAGAAACTGATTAATTAAAGAAAATATATTTCAGTTAATCAAGAGAAGTTTAGTAAAGCAGAGTAATGAAGAAAAAGATGACTTTAAGTTTGGCATTTTCAAGGCATTGTATCAAATAAAATTATTTTGAAGAAAACCCATACCTAAATGTGTTTTTCATTGCTTGGCATTGTATTTTCTCCCTTCTCTTCCCCACCCCTATTTCCTTTTCTGTGTACTTATAATCTCCTCACTGTAATAGGAATCTAAATACATGATGGAACACTGGCTTTGATGATAACTCCTTCTATGCTCTCAAGTTATTGACTTTTCTTCCTGCTTAGTTTTCCCTCCTATTGCTGTTACCACCATAAGTGTTCAGGAGTAGGGCACTCCATTGCACTTCCATTTGAACTTTTTCTTAAAATCTAACTGAGATCAATAAAATATCTTCTCAAGTATTTCCTCAATATAAATAAGAGGCCTTTCTGTTTCAGGAGGTGTTGGGTTTGAAACTTCCTGCAAATGCACTGAATTCTGATTTTATTTTTAGCATCTTTGTGTTGTAAAACCCATCACTTCCATTTTTATGTTATATTATCAAGACACTGTTCAAATTAAATAATTCTAAGGATTGCATGTGTTGAGCTAGAAACATTTTTATGGTAGCATTTTTTAATTGGTGACCCAAATAAAACCATATAAAATAACTGCAAGAATTATCATCACCTGTACTTTCCTGTCAGGGTTGAAGTATGTCAGGGAATCAAAAGCAGTTAAGTGATTATTTGTCACGAAATCACTACCACAATGCTCTCATAGTCCTTTGCAAAGTGAAAGTAAAATCCAGACTGGAAAAGCACTTTCTACTTTCACAGCAGTGGAATAAGTTTGTTTATTCAGTAAGTAACTGTGTTTGTGCTGGCAGAGATAAGTTTTTTACTGAACTACTTGAAATATTCTGGCTATCTTCTTATTTCATTACTGGAGGCAGCAGGCAGAAACTACATTATGTGAAACTGCAATGCTGCACACAGGTCTTCTCATCTTGCATGATTTAAACAGTAAAATACATTGTTAAACTGCTTAGTCTGTGTGGTGACAAGGACTGTAGAACTATCCAACCACATAAACAAACTGCTTATTAAAATTTTGTCTAGTTCTGTCCTTCTGTCTGATGCAAATGTTTTCAATCAGGCAGGCTCATTGAAAAAAGATTATACATAATTAAATTTCAGTGACTATAACAGAGCACTACTTGATTATATTATGTTAGCTATATTTGTAAAATGTGTTATGAAGATTTTGTGCTTTTTTAATATTTGATTTCTCTCTTCAGTTTTGATTAAAATATTTTGCTAGAGTATCTTCATAGACAGTGGACTTTATTTCTTATTTTGTATTTATTTCAATTGTGTTCTAATTGCAAACATCACTGCACAAAAGAATAAAAGCTCTGTTCATGAAAGTGTTTTATGCATTTTGATGAAATATCAAATACAGACGGTTAAATTTTCTGTATCTTCCCAACCATTATTCAGGAGTTTAGAGTTTAGTGGAAAAAAATAATTATGGAGTAAAAAGGCTATCTGAGATGACAGATACTCCAGGGAGCAGGAATGGAATTTTTACAGCCAAGTCACTGGCTTGATCATGGCCCATTTTAGTGGAGACTGAATATACTGAGTTTTTGATAGCTCATCAGTTTTATTTTGTGAATTAATCTAGTTTTGTGTAGATGTGTGTTTGGGATGCAAAGAAAGGTTTTATACATGTTTAAAATTTCAGAAGATGAAATAGGATACTTATAGAGACTTTATCATAAGACAAAAATTTTTGCTGAAAATGCAAATAAGTGGGGAATAGCAATAGAGTGAAGCCTGTACTGCCATGCCTCTATGTTGCTTTGGACATCAAGGATTTGAGTTTTTCAGACTTCACAGATTACTACAGACAATAATCCTTTTTAAAGTTACCTGGTTGAATGTAAGGAGAAATTCTGTATCTAGTATTGGACAATGCTCCTTCCATGAGAAAAATCCAGTTACAAAATTCAAGATCAAAAATGTTTACCATGGTCTTAAACCGTAGAAAAATCAATACTGTTTTTTGATTAAAGTAAATTCAGGAAAAATGTCACATACAAGCCCAAGGAAAACTTTTTCATTATTTATTTGTTAAGATGACATCTATCAGATTTCCAATAGTGAATTACTAAAGACAGTTAGCCAATGACTGAGCTTTATTTAACTTCCTTTTCTGTTTGGTTAAGATCTTGAAATATTTCTTCAAGCTGATCTATATAATATGGTCTAGTCTAAGTGAGACCTCCATAGTTTATTTATGTATGCAGCTCATTCTGTTATTAAAGAAATATTTTGTTTGGCTTCTTAATACATTGATGATCCTTTCACTAGTTAATACATATCCTGACACAATAGCAGAAAGACAGACACAAGTATGCTTCTCTTTGCAGTTCAACTGTCAGGAATGTTGGAGGTTTTTTTAAGGAAAACAAACCCTTGCTTTCTTTGATTATTTCCCCTCCAGCCCATAAACTGCACAAGGCATGTCTGTCCTTTGAAATAATTTTCATTGTGTTGTTCTGCATTGCATTTCCAGATGACAATATGAGTGTTTGTAAAAGCAACAATATATTACATAGAATTTGCGATTAGTCCTCATCCTAAAGTGCTAAAAAGAGATCCCTCCATGATTTCCTCCATGTTTCTGTCATCAAGGTGAAGAAATTACTTAAAGGAGAGGAACTGGGAGGAAGACAATACCAGTGAGGAAAGTTTTGCAACTAATTCCAGAATACAAATACTTGTTCATGCAAGGGAACATGCAGGAAACAAGGACAAGGATTAGCTGCTACCACTGTAATGCTCAGTGGCCTCATAGGAAAAGTAGTTATTGATAAGGATTAAATTGTTTGCCCGGGTTTGTCCATTGGCTTAAGAAATGGATGGTTTGCGGATTTCCTTTGGCTCTTTTAATCGCAACTGGGTTGATCTGACATGATTTTTTTTTGGTGTGACCAATCTGAACAAGAAGACCCTCAATTTCTTGAGAAGCCTAGTTCCTGCCACTTTATTTAATTCTCTCTCATTACATTGTTTTTCCTGGATCTATGGCTATGAAACACACGTCTTCATTGCTCCTTGAACCTAGATGAAGCAACTGTCTGAGCACGATGCAAGACTGCTGAATGTTTTTAGGAAACATGTGGGTAGAAGTTTACCTGGGAAAGGGAAACACACAATATGGGTATTTTCTTTATTTGACTGTAAATAGCCAGATTTAAGAGTGGAAATTTTAAATTACAGTAATTTCATGACTATAAGGCGCACCCTTTTGACTAAAATTTTTCCCCGAACCCGGAAGTGTGCCTTATAGTTCGGTGCGCCTTATATGATGGACAACGTTTGGAAATTTGCAAACCCGGAAGTGCGAGGGGCGAGTCGCAGGGGGAGCCAGCAGGGCCACGGCTGCCAGGTGGAGGCGGGGCGGAACGGAGGCAGGCATGCCCCGGCCCCATGGAGGCGGGATGGAGTGGTGGCAGGCATGCCCCAGCCCCGTGGAGGCAGCATGGAGGCCCGTGGCTGCCGGGTTGAGGCGGGGCCTTGGCCAGCAACCGCGCCGGGGGAGCTGGGGGCGGAGCCTCGCTGCAAAAAAAAAGTGCGCCCTATAGTCCGGTGCACCTTATATGATCTACAAAGTTGTGAATTTTGCCAACTCTTGGGGGGTGCGCCTTATAGTCCGGTGTGCGTTATGGTTGTGAAATTACTGTAATTGGCTATTTAGATAAAATGAATGCAGTTCAGTAGCATACAGTCTGATGCTATTGGCATTTCATTGAAATGTTTCATTTCCTTTGCAGAAGAAAAGTAAAAATGTAGCAAAGCTACCCTTCTAGTATAAGTCCTTTCAGCATGGAACCTTCCTACATCATTGATCCCTCTCCAAATCCAGGGCTGAGAGTCTGTGCAACTACTATCTTACATATCACGCAACCATTGTTTACTCCACAACCTCAGTGTGTTTATTTTTGTAATAACACTTCGTGGTTAGAAGGTTTTAGTATATTAATTTTGCGAGGAAGAGAAACACAAAGAAGGCCTTTTATTAGCAAGCCCAAGTCATATACTACAATTTCTTCAAAGCCAAAATGTCACTGAATACTATTGATATTCAACCACCTAAGGGCTACATCCTAAATTATTAGTTGTGAAATATTGAGACACCAAAAATAACTCAGGAAAGTCAGAACAACAATAATTAACATTTATAGGAGAGAACATTGGAACCAACTGCATGTTTCTGTACTTTTTTATGTAAGAGTGAAGATGGTGAATGACTTCTAATAAAAAACATTTTTTCTCATGCTTTGGAAAAGCATACAACCATGATTTAGGAAAGTAATGTGCTACTACAGTGTAATAACATTATTTGTTGCTGATGGTTTATGGTTTGGGGGCTGAAGTCTTAAAGTGTGACATAATTCAAAGAAAACTAAGAATAAAGAGCAAAAATCAAATATTGTCTGCCTTCTCAGCACCTGTACATATCTTAAGATATGGGTTCTCAAGACTTATTCTGTACTAATCCCTAGGGAATATTTTAGATTCCGTGAAAATTTTCTTAAACTAAAAACTTAAGAAAAACTGCAGTTTTGCAGGTTGATAAAGCTTGGCTTTACTATAAAAGACCTTGAAGAGATCTAGTAGATTAAGTGCTCTTAACACAAATACGTGTAGTAAATAAACAGGCTACATCAACAAGCAATTTCCTATGTGTTGCTTTATAGCATGCTCTTATCTAAGATATTGGAAATTGTTGTCGAAAGGTACCATAGCAAATTAAGCATTTACCTTGTTCAAAAGGTTAATGCAAATGGCAAGTTGCCCCTGAACTCATCCATACACGTATGTATTGTATTCCACTGTAAACACACAGATTACAGGGATACGAGTGGTTTTTATGAATCTGCAGACAGGTTGAAATTAGTGCCTTTTCAGACTGTTAGATAATCATTGTGGAAGAGAGAGAGATCAGTTTTCTGGGAAAGTATGAAATTTATGACTGTTCTATTAAATATCAAAATACTGTTTCTGCCTTAAAGAAATTCCCAAGGTAGACTGTCAGGTGAAAGGTCTTTATATGCTTACCTTAAATTAATACTCTCCCCAAGACATTTCTGGTGTCACAGAATCACACAGAGTCTGAGTGGTTGGAAGGGCATGTGAAATCACCTAGTCCAACCCTTCTGGTCAGGCAGGGTCAGCTACTGCTGACTGTCCAGCACTGTGTGCAGTTCAATTTCAAATATCTGAAACAGTGGAGATTCCATGACCTCTTTGGGCAGTCTATGCCAGTGTTTGATAATTCTCACAGTAAAAAAGTGTTTCTTGTTTTCAGAGGGCCCTTCAGGTGTTTACTTTGTGCCCACTGCTTTTTGTCCTGATCACTGAGGCATCACTGAGAGGAGTTAGGCTCCCTCATCTTCTTTCCCACACATATGATATTTATGCAGATTGATAAGATTCTCCCTGAGCCATCTCTTCTCCAGGCAGAGCAGTCCCAGCTCCAATCCTCTCCTCACATGAGTGACTAGGTCATGAATGAACATGTTAAAGAGCAATGGCCCCCGTATCAGCCTCTCAGGTGCATCCTGACTGTCCTCCAGCTGGACTTTGTACCACTGGGCCCACCTGTTCAGCTGTTACCTGATATTAATTATTTTAATTCATTCTAATTAGTTCTTCTCTTGGCATCTCTATTGTTCACAGTTAGACCACAGAATATTGAGCCAGATGTATCCATTAAGACCGTTCTTATGTTGTGTTAGTAACTAAGGTAGAAAGAGATGGTTTTTAAATCAAATAGTCCCAAGATCATCTGCCCTCCCAAACATCCCTCCAAGGCTTGCAAAGCAAGAACTGCCATGTAGGGATTTTTTGTAATCATATTCCAAACACATAATGAGAACCACTTGGACCACAGGGCCCTTTCTTTGATATTAAAAAGATGGGAAAGTAATAAAGTTGTGATGTTTTGGATTCCCTGACCAGAAATACACAAAAACCAAAACAACCTAAAACAAAGTACACTATCCCCCACCAAAACCAGAAACCAACACCTCCCCCCCAATCTCATGAATATCCAGTTGTTTATTTAATTTTACACTGAACACTTTAGTCCTTTAAATGTCCTAGAAAATCTTAATCCTTGAGCTAAGTTCATAGCAATAAACGCATGTTCTTCTGAATGGCCTTCTTTACCAGAATTTTTTGTGAATTACATAAGGAATCAATTAGTACCAAATTTCTTATTTAGCTTCAACCTCTGCATGTGTTATACTGAATCAGTGTGAACATCTATGATCACGTCACATACCATTCTGTTAGTCTTTGATGGCGTAAAAAGAAAAGACAGAACATATAAAAATATGTTATAAAAATAATACATCAGAAGGAGCAAGAAGCTTTAATCCTCACATCTAATTAATTGCACATTGGCTAGATTTAGCTCATACAAATGTGGGATAGTTATTTCCCAGTAAATGATTAATAACAATGGATGAACAGTTGTTTGTTTTTTCTTCATTCCTTCCAAATGCAAAAACACAGATACCGACAGTTCAAGCATCAGGAAAGAGGCTAAATGTCTGACCTCTTCATAACTATTAATGCTATGTGAGGTCTGAGAAGCTGCAAAAGCTTTTCAGTAATTCAGCTTATAAGCAGGTAGAACATACATGCACTTCCCTGAGCATCGTGTACAAGTCAGAACAGATGCTCTCATACCAATCATACAGCTCTCATACAATAAAACATGCAGAGCAATAATTTATTTATTATTTATTATGTTTTACACCTATACAGCAATTGATTTATGCTGCCAGTTCCCTTGGCATATTGTGAGCACCTTGGTGATAAACAAAATATTTATAAATTATTATTATTTATTATTATTTTATCATGAGGCATGTGATGTACTTCTTTGATCTAGGTATAAAAGGAAGCATTAAATACACCCACTTTTCCAATGAAAGTTTTCTTGTAACCAAATTCTTTGACTTCTTTCCCTCTTTTCAAAATTCAGTGGTTCAGAACTAAATTTTTAAAGATATCCTTCACAATATAGTCTGTGATGTTTACAATACCATTCATGCATAATACCCAATTTTTTTTCAATTACTCTTTGACATCAACCTGCCAAACACAATAGATATTAATCATACACCATGAGTGAAGTTTGCCCTCAGTGCAGTAACTCATTGATTTGGCAGAGTATGATTTCACAGTGAATGAATCACTGTAAGTATCTGTTGATTTATGCTCTCTGTTTGAGTTTGTTTGTGTGTATGCATATATAGGACATACAATTCTTTTGTAGCTGCAGATACTTTGCAGTTTCTCTGGACAGCAGGCGTTGAGAAAGTGAAAGGCGTGCATTTTCCCAGCAGGGATCAAAGCAGAAAAATAGTACAACTTAGATAACCTTTCTGCTAGGCTTCCTCCAGGGTGGAATACCCATTTAAACATCTTTCCCAGAATTGCATCTCCTCCATCTGTGTGCTTTACTCTTTCTACACCAATAGCTGTAAGTAGGAGGTGCAGTGAAAGGTGAAACCAAAATGTTTTGATGCTGGAGGCTTTGATTGTTCCTGTTCTATTAGGATTCCTTATATCTGAAGCCCTCAATCAGGTTCTGAGAAACTTCTGGGAGGAAGGATGGTCTTAAAGAGTTTTCATTTCTTTTTTTGTTTCTGCAGTTTTTCCCACAGAAGGGCGTATTCAGATTCCTAAAGAAGGCTTTGAAAAGGATCCAAAGAGGCAATCACATGCATGTGCAACTATTTTTTCACCGGCAAGAATATATGGAATGTGAATGGAGTTTCAGCATAGCTGTGCAAATGTAAGTATCAATTGAAACCGGGTAGGCAAATTCCATTAAGTTCTAGGTAAATTAATGTGCATATAGCCAGTGAATTACTAACTTCATATAATTGAAAGCAGGAGAACCTGTCTGCATTCAGTTGTTAATATAAAGTTTAATTAGAAGGAAGATCTTTCAGGGTGAAGAGTCTCGCTGAGAAGCACAGACTTCACAGTATCTTGAGAACATGATTCTAACAAGTACAGGATTTCTGAACAGAAAAATGAATGCTAGAAAAATGAATTCTTCTCTTGTACATTAAGATCTTTAGACTTTCTATCTATAGTTTAATTCTAAGTAGGAATAAATATTTCCCAAAGACTAGACAATATATTCTTTCTCCTCAGGTAAAAAGGTGTAGATGGAATCCAAGTAACTTATTAAGTCTTCCAAATACAAATTAGCTCAAACATATCTGATTTTCACATTTAAAAGAACTAGTAGATAGAACAACATTTGCTCTTAATTACTGCCTGTTGTTTATTATTATCCTCCTGTTTAAAATAAATTCAAATCATCCAGCAAGATGCAAAAAAAGCACCATGTGACCCAAGTGCCTAATGTGAATAGCATGAGAAGACTGACCAAGCAGACTTGTAAACAATGTTCTGCTTAGGTCAACAATTTTCAGGCTACATATCCACACACTGTTCCTCAAAATAAGGGATACAGTTGCAGAAGTTAAGTTTGATACTGGATAACACAAAAGCAAAGCAATGATGCATTCATTGGATACATCCTTTGCTGCAAAAAAACCCCACAGCCTTTTGTAGTAATTATGTACGGCTTGTGCAGTTATTTTAAGATAAGAAGTCCCAAAAGCTAACTTTTGTAATTTTAAAATTATTTTTAAAATTTTTTTTTCCATCTTTACATTCTAGGACTGCTCTGTGTGCCTGTACTCGAGACTTATGTGGATTGGCTTAACACTTCTATAAATTTGACTAATTAGTCCTTATTACTTGAATTTAACTTTGAAACAGATTCCATAGTGCATAGAAACGATATAGATAGACAGAAAAGAAAAAAACAACTCTTGTGAGAAAAAAACGTGCCGTGTTCATATGCCTCTGTCTAAAGAAAATACATGCATTGAACATTTAGAAAAGTAGACTGAAGTTATTGCTGTTCAAAGGATGTTTACTGGGTGTATTTTGTAGGACTGTAAGTGGAGCATGACCCATTTGTGTTTGCTTGACTTTTCTCAGTGTACTGTGACCCATCATTGTTGGGTTTGTTGTAACTTTATTTAAACTTTGTTCCTCTGTGAAGAGCTGAGGCTTCTGTATTTTTCAGCATCACTGTACCCCATGGGTGACATTTCCTTTGATCCTTAAAATGCAATATTTCAGATGTTATACCAAACCTCAGAAGAGTAACTTGCTAAGGAAAATATAGCTGTATTTTCCTGAAGGAATTGAAGCTACATCAGGTTGAATTTCACCCTGTAGGTTATTTAAGTACAGTATGATGTTATACAAACTGAAAACAGGGGGCAAATTCCTGTCTGCTACTGAAGAGATGTCATTGAGGGGGGAGAAAAAAAAAGCAAATAACTCCCATTCCTTTCCACTGATGTCTTAAGGGCAAAGATTTAGTTGTGCTGAACTGCAGAATAAAATTAATTTCAAAGAGAAGTGACCTACCAATAACTTGGCCCTCGTTTGGTAGCTCAGGTTTATAAAATCAAAAGTTTACAGTCTTTGATCTCACCTTGTTTACAGAAGGTTTAAAAAGAGATTTTTTGTTTGCTTATTTGTTTAGGTTTTATTATTATTATTATTATTATTATTATTATTATTATTATTATTATTTCCCAGTTTCAACTGGATCTAGATGACCTTTTTCTACCTTTTCTTTATGCTCAAATGTCTAGACTCTGTGGAATAATGTGGCTTTACAATAAAGATTTTTAGAATAAAGTTTTCATTTAATGAGAATTTTGTAAAGGCTGTGTGTCATCTGGGTCTGTCTTCCATTCCTTTTATCTGCACTCTTCCCAGTGCTCAAGATCTCCCACATTTGCCATGGTGATCTCCCCACATTGCAGTGAGTAAAGAAAGGATCAATGTGTTGTCACAGAACTTCAGAGACAATGTCTCTCTCCAATGGGTCTGAGTGGGAACCTGCTTCTTTAGGTCCTGAATTGTGTGGGCACATCAGAAGAGAAAAAAAAATTAGAACTATTAGAAAACCGGAGAAGCGCATCTTAGTCCTATTTCATATTCTTCAGCATCTGAGCTGTGTGAAAAGCCACTGACACCCAGAATGGGATCATTTCCCACTGCTGAAACCTGTGAGAGGCTACACGGGTCAGTCACTTCGGAATTTGGATTACTGCTCAGTTCCTTGCCCACCTTTGAAACACTTAGTCTAATTTATAGTCTTTGTATTCCAGCAAAGTTCCACCATTTCTCTGTTGTTATCAAACCATGCTATTCCTCAGCATAAGAAGTGAAATGAGTGATCTACTTTGTAACTTTTAGTTGTATCTCCTCCTTTTCTAGTTGATATTTGATTACCAGAAATGCTTTATGCATAAGTTTTACTGTATAAATATATCTTCATAAATGTGTATATTTAAGTAAGGACTATATAGACATATAAATATTTGTAATTTTTTTGTGCTGAAAGCGAACACTAGTGAAACTCCTTACGAAAATAAAGTACATCATGATGGAAAAATGTAAGGCATATTCTTTATATTTCTACACTGAGACCTCGCTAAAAATTGCATAAAAGGTTACTTTAAAAAGACAACAACTCTAAGAGGTTGAATCTCTGCTTAATAGCAACATTGGTTATAGAAGAAGTTAGGAAAACCTGAGAAGTCCAGGACTTACAAGTCTGATTAACCTGCAATTATGGTTGTAGGGACTAAGAGTTGGTTAATTACTACTCAGTTGTAAAATGACAGACACCTCCTTTTTAATCAGCTGCTTTCTCTGGGGATAATATTTCTTCATCCTTTCTTAGCTAATTTTTAAGTTTTCAAGTTCCCTGCTATCATTCTGCTCCTCCTTCTAAAAGAGGAGGTTTTAAGAGTACACGCCCTTATCTGCATCCTACTATTTTGAAAGCTGCTCTTTCCCACTACAAAGCATTATGATATATTGCAAAAAAAAAAAAAAAGAAAAAAAAAAAGACTTTTCAATTTTTTTCTTTTGTTTTTGTAACTATCTTTGGCCATCAAAATTCAATTTTCCAATAGTCCCTGTCAGAAACTGTGCCCCGAGCATGTAAAACCACAGGATGAAGGACTGTCCTAACAAATGCTTTTAGACAGTGTTCTGGATCATGGTTGCACAGTAGCTTTTTAATTCGGTTATAAAGTTACATCTTCCAGTTAGCAAGAAAAAGATGTGATTTGTCTGATGGTGATAATACAGTTAAAGAAAGAAAGGCCTTATAGAAACTGCAAAAAGTGTTTGAAATAATTCTTTTGTCTTAAGCAGCAACACCATGTAATGCAGTGCTACATTTGTAACTGAAGAATGTTTTTACTCGGCTTTTGCTTCCCATCTCTCAGCATTTTCCTATTTAATGTAAGAATGAACTGATACAATACAGTTATTTCATGTTTAGAATAGGCATAATAAGTGTTGCATGCAAAATTTTCAGATATCTCTTTCTGTCTCAACAAACTTTAAACGCTCCCCTTTTTCTTCCCCTTTCATGTCTGTGTTCATCATTTTAGCTTATGCATGCAATTTATATTTGAATACAGCAATGAAAGCAAGTTCATTCTTGGTTCATATCTTCACTTCCCCCACTAACCCTTCATGTAGCTGTATGTTATTAAGTCTGTCCTCATTAAGTCTTTTTTCAGTCTTACATATCCTGCTCTTGCTGATTTTAGATGAGGTCTAAACAAAGTCTTGCAAAATGGGATTATTACCTTTCAAGGTTTAAATATTAAGTTAAATTGCATCCTGCAACAACATGTAATGCCTAAACATAGGTGAATGGGTAAAGAGAAGGCTGGGCAGATGAGCAAACCAAAGATATAAAAAACCACAGATTATGGGAAAATAAATGGGAAAGACACCTACCCCCCCACCAAGCCCTCCCCCCTCAAAAAAAAAATCTAAAAANAAACCAAAACCCAAAAACCAAAACAAAATCCAACAAAGCCAACACAAGAAATAATACAGAAAAATCCTAAAAACTAAACTGTAAGCAATCAACCCAAATCCAAACATACTTCAAGTATAAATCAAGGCAGCGCCAAGTTCATGTTTCTGTACTGGTAGCCACATATAACAACTGAGAATCTGAGGATCTGGGTCTGTGTCAACCCTATATGCATAGGTGTAGCACTAGCTGGATTGAAACCCATCGTATATTAATGTGTTTAACTTACTGTAATCTTCAAAAATGGAAATATCTATTGTAGAACGTGCTCCAGGACACCAGTAAGCGACATCCCCAGCAGCTGGTCGCTTCCCCTCTGCTGGTTTACAGCAGGATGTTTTTGCACCCTGCTGAGCCAAGCTGTGCCAAAGATATCCCAGTTAACTTCACACAAACGGTGCCTCCCATAGCCAGGTCAAGATGCTGCACTAGGTGATTGGAGATCATAGAACAGAATTCCCGAGTCACTGACGTTGGAAAAGACTTCCGAGATCTCCGAGTCCAATCCTTGACCAGTCACCACTTTGTCAACAAGGCCATGGCACCAAGTGCCACATCCAATCATTTCTTGAACAATTCCAGGGATGGTGGGTCTGCTACTTCCCTGGACAGCCCATTCCAATGCTTAAATATCCTTTCAGTGAAGAAAGCACCTAAAAGAAAAGAAATGCCAAATAAGGTTGAGTCTTTTGTACAGTTTTCACTGATTGCCATTGATTTCAATGAGAATGGGACAATTAACTTAGGAACAATTCAAAATGTAATCCACTTAGTGAGAATCTTAGAACATTAGATGATTCTCCAGAGATATTCTAATACTTTTAAGAAGCAGAATCTCTGTTCTTCTCTTGGAGTGTGCTTTTTTGAAATTCTGCTCATGCATGATTTCTAATCTTAAACAGAAATTATAATAATTATATATTATAATTTCAAATCTGACAAACTATCTGGTCCTACAAAACAATTGGATTTGTGCATTCATATATTTGTATATATTTCATCATTTTGTCTGCAAAAATGACTGTTTCTGCCACATTACGGTTTAGTACATGTCTTATGGAAACTTAGCCCTGATTGTCCTTCTTAAGACATAAGAAGAGATTAAACTTCATATATCAGCTTCTTTCTTCTTAAAGCTTATTACCATCTGATTAAGATTAGGTATGTGCTCAGACTTCTGGGGAGGTGTATCAACATGCAATAACATGTGGAATACAGTGCAAATTGTTTTATATTGTTTCATCCTAACTGAAGTGACTGAAAGGCTATATAACTGCTAGAAAGTAAATTTTTGTATGAAAACCCTGAAGGAACTTCTGTCCATGATTCTGTCATTCATTCAATGATTCTATTTTATTTTTTCTTCAGAAAACCAATGCGTCAAATAGAGGAGGAAAAAATTTTCTCTGTAATATTATGATTTATTTCAGAGAATAGTAATTATTATTCTATAATTTTAAATAATTATATGTGTCTGATTTGGCTTCTTTTACAGAATAATTTATTAAGCTATTGATACAAAACAAACCCTAGCTGAATCAGGCAAACATCAGATTGTTACCAAAATACATTTCTGACCTAGAGAAGCTGCTGTAAAACATTTAAAAACAATTGAATTTCTTTTTTTTTAGAAAAAAAAAAATCCTAAGTTCATGTTATAGAAATTTACTGTAAACTGAATATAGAATTAGAAAATGCTGTCTACCTTTAGCATAAAATTTCCTAAACGAAATTTTCCTGTATTAAATCAGGGGAGCTTATTTCATGTACTGATTTGAGGAGGAGCAAGAGCAAATCTTCACTTCCCTACTGCTCTCCTCAAACATCATTTTTCATAACCATGTATTCAATACTTTAAAAATAAAACTTTCCTACAAATTCTGGTAGTATATAATTCTTTTTTCCTACTAGAATCCATACATTCCCATTGACAGGGGTTAACCACAAAGCCTCTCTTTAATGACTATCATCTGTAAGGAATGTGCACATAAACATTGCATTCTTCTCTGAGAGCTGTCTTTATAAACTATAATATCCTTAACCAAAAATAACAGCTGTCCAGCTTCCTTACTCGCTCTCTTTTTTTCTTTCTTTTTTAAATTCTTTCATTACTTTCAGAATTCTGTGTATTGACAGAGTTGAAATGCTGACTCTAAAAGGAAAGCATGCAGTTCTCTAAATCTGCAATTGTATCTAGCAAGCAGAAATAAAGATCATGGCTGCTTTTTATCTCCTAACCTGCTAGGCAGGCATAAAAATAAAAGAAAAAGTGGGTTAGGGGTTTGAGTTTTATTTCAATTGTTTGGGTTTTTGAAACATGCTTCCCATATTTCAAAATATGGGAAGCATATAACTCTGTAATAAGGAGAAATCTCAAATATAAAATCTTATATTATCATTGACACTAGTTTCCTGTTGAAATTATTTTTGCCATGCTGAAAACACCTAAAATTATTTCTTGATTCCCAATGTAAGTGTACTAAATCACCTATAGTGATTCCCCTATATTTGTTAAAAAAAATTGAGAAAGATCACAAACTATTATATTCACTTTCACTTGTGCAAACCACAAACTCTGGAAGTTCTTCAGTGTTATCCTTTTTAGCTGTCACCAAGGGTCAGTCACCCAATTTATGTGAGACATGTCATGGTTGTCAATTACCAATGTATATTTTATCAGATATAAATCTTGAGCAAACAATTCACATGAATAGATGAATGCACCATGTGAAGAGTTAACTACAAATGACTTCATGAGTATAGCTTGGATTCCTGTTACTATATACGAACACAACATGGACTAAATTATATGTAGATTATGCAAATATAAATGAAACCTAGAATAGTTTCAGCAAATATTTTCTGTGAGACATACTGTCTACATATTTTGTTAACTGCCCGAGACAAATCTTGTTATCAACTTAATTTAAGAAGAATATCTATTCTAATCAGGTTTGTATGATCTGTGCTGAAAATGAAACAAAATATTTCTCCTATCACTTCTGCTCCCTGTGACAAACAATATGATATTCCTTTGAAAAGAAGGGTAGTGTTTTGTGCAGCTTAGGAAATTGAATAGGGCTTTAAAGCATATATTTTACTTAATTCTCTAAATCCTACTTTTAAAATTGTCAGTAAAAGGTTCTGTGCAGGAAGAAACATTTTGAGACAGGAAATACAGGCATATGTTTGAACTGTATCAGAATTTAAAGCACTTAATGAATTTTGTGCATTTTGTGGTTTTTTGTAATTTTAAGGTCCTCTAGGTGAAGGCACAAGGACAGAGTTAAAACTGGTTTGCAAGAAATTCAAATAAAACTTGGAAAATATATGAGTCTAAATGAATGCATAGAGCAATGGGATGAAGTGTTTGCTTTAAATAATGTATATTAATAATTATTTATTCTATAATTTTTCTCTTAATATCAAAAACGTGTTAAGTACAATTAGATCTGTTTCTAATTTGATCATCAGTGGTTTATTTGAAAATAATAAACACCATTATTAAGAAACATTGGAAGGCACCTATAAAGTCATGGGTGTGATTCCCATTAATATCTCAAAATGAATGTGGTGAAGTAAAAGTCAAATCAGGTCCGATAGAAAAAATCTATACCCTAGACAATAAGATATTCAGATGTTGTATATTAGCTAAGGCAGTCAAATTTCAGGACTATTAGCAAAGGATGTGATGAATAAAGTCTTTATTCTCATCATCTTTTTGCATAGGTTCATCTTAATGTCAGGTAAATCAGCATGGCATTTGCCAGTAACTCTGCTTCAGACTCAGCCTTGGAGTTTTATAATTTATCATGAGGTCCTTTGAATTTTTTCCAGATTATTGAAGGAAAACCAGCAAAACTCAACTTGACTCCAGGTGACATGCAAATGTCTTAGTGCTAGAAAGATCTTTTATAAAAGACCACTCACATACTTATTTATAACTCAAGACCATACACCATGGCAATTTAACTTTCACCAAAAAGTATAAAAGGCAATTTTAGCTGAAATACCAAGAGTCTGAGGTATAATATTGTGCCACACTCTCTCTCCTTTGGTATAATCAACTCTTTCACCACACATGTCTAAGCAATCCTAAGAAAGAGGGCTCTTTTGAAATGTAGCAATGCATGATTTTTGATTACAGAAATAGATATGTCATTACTAAGATAAAAACAATGTGGATGGTTTTTGTTATTGCCAGTCTGCTGGAAAGCTGAAAAGCTCACATAATCATCTCACAGCATCTTTCATGCAAAGACAGCAATGTTAATTTAAATACTGTTTCCCATGCAGGATAAAGTAACTGAAATGACTTTGAAAAGAAATAGAAGAGCTAATAAAAACATTACAGACTGAGCATTTCTGATGTTTTTTCTCTTATTCTATTGAAGTTGTTCCATTATTTAAAGGACTTCCACCATTTTTAAGCTGCATAATAGACACAAGGATTTTATTTAATGAAATTGTAGATAACAGTTTTATTAATTAAAATAGCATGAAGAGTGTTTTACAAGACCAAAATATGACTTAGAAGAGCTTAGTATTGTAACTGTCAAGCAATTTCCTTCTTTTTAATGTTTGCAGTTCTGTGGATCTAATTCCTACTCTGTTCTGTTCAGTTTCACCACTAAGATCCACCTAGCATCAGAATATTCATTAAATTATCCCCATTCATATTTATGGAATTGTAATGCATTAAATGACAGAGATGATAATTCCTTCCTGAAAACTGGGGACAACTGAAATAAGAAATAATAGCAAGCACCCAGCACAATGTCAAATCAAATTACTAGGGAAAAAAAAAATCCCCAATCCACATGTTTCTTTTCACATGCCCTTTTATTCAACTGGAGAGAGTATTTCAGCACCCTTCTAGAAATTAACTGGAGTCCATTTTACATGACATTTACATATATGGTACCTGGGTTATTTGAATCAATAGCAGTAAGCCTCGTGCCAAAATTTACAAAGGCGATATCAAAGATCAAAGTCGTATACTATATTGCTCTGGTTTTTTTTTGCTTTTGTTTTTTTTGCTTTGTTTTGTTTTGTTTTGTTTTGTTTGTTTTTTGTTTGTTTGGGGGTTTTTTTTGTTTTTTTTTTCCCCCCAAAAACTGGAATATATGCATTTAATGGGCTATCTGTTTTTCTAGGAGGCATTTATTTATCATGAGGAGATATCTTAGCATTGGTGGGCTGTGGTTTTTAAAATCGACTGCCTGGGTAAAATATCTTAGTATAGAATGTTTCTAGTATTGCCACCATTTCTGCATTCTGATAATTCTGGTCTGTGCTTTTTCCATAATCTTCTCAAAAAAACAGGAGTAATTAGTTTTTAAATTCAAATTCCCTAGCCAACAGTAGTTTGCAGAAGTAAGCATTTAGTTTAATAAAATTCTGGAACAAAAATGGGGCAAATTTCTCTTTTGGCAATCTTGATTTAAATGTTTTAAGATATAAAAGAATCACAGAAAGTTGGTTATGGCAAGGCTGGAGGTGGGGATTAGCCTCTTCTCCCAGACAGCTAGCAATAGGGCAATGGGAAACAACCTCAAGTTGAGCCAAGGTGGGGCTCAAGGGTGGATGTTAGGAAAAATCTCTTCACTGAAAGAGTGGTTAAGTATTGGAACAGGATAGTGAAGTGAAGTGAAGTCACTATCCCTGGAAGTATTCAGGTACAAGCTTGTCTTCTTCATGTCTATAGCAGGGCACTTCGTGCTATGGTGTGGTCATCATGTTGTGTTTTGGTCCAAGCTTGGACCTGATGACCTTGGAGGTCTTTTGCAACATTCTGAAAAGCTCCAAATGAATGTTTGGCTTTGGTTGTTAGTTTGGGTTGGGGGAGGTGGTGCTGAAGAAGGATCATAAGTATAGGACCAAGTAATGATACGTTTTCTACAGGAGCTATTTCCTTCAGCTTTCTTCATGGGATCAAATAGAGCTCAAAAGAATTCCCGTATGTGCAACCTGCAGCCTCAAAAAAGGTGAAAATTAATTAACCACACATTTTAACCTGCTTTTTAAAACTTGCTTCCTGGGCATTTGTTCACTGCATTTAGAAATAGGATAAGATGCCTACTTATTGATAGTCAGACAAGTGAGTGAATCTTTAGCCATTGAAGTACTCACTGTCATTACCTTCTTTACCCTGTCATAGTTAAAAAGAGAAGATATGATTGCATCCCTTTCTCATAGATGTGTTTCTAACTTTTAGGTATATTGCGCTTACATTTTATCTGTAAACCCTATAAAGTCAAAAATTGTTCAATCATATTTGTTGAATATTTTTAGTACCTAATAGAAGATAATAAGAAGCTGTCATTTTGAAGAGGTTAGCAGTAAAAATGAACATATTTTGCTTTTCTTTTTACATGCATACAAATAATTCTTAATGACCCTATTGCATACTCTCATACTTTATCAGAATTACACCCTGTGCCTCAGAAAGAATTGCTACAAGGGAACCTCTTTACATCTGATATAAATCAGTGAATGCTGCCTTAATTTAAAAGCTGAGTGATGATAAGATTCTGTGACTCAAAAAATTTGAGCTTCTAGTACTATGTAGAGAAACATAAAACTTGTTTGTGCATTATAATGTGGCAATAATATATCCCTTCCTAATCACGGCTGTACCTATCTTTTCTAGCTTGCCTATAGCATGCATAATAAAAGTTCGCAAAATAAGAAGACATTCTAATTTTCATATACCTGCACTTTGAATCCCTGCAGTTATTAAAAAATACTAAAATCCTTAAACTGTGAGAATAAAATACAATTTACAGAGTACATTTTCTTACTGTTGGCTTTGACGATAACATCAGTTGTCTACACAGACCTATAAAGTGCTTTAAGCATTGAAAGATACACCTTAAAGCACTTATCTTTCCTTTCTTAATAAAAGGTAAAATAACAACACTGTGAATGATAAACAAAGAAAGCAAGCATAACTTACTGCTTGCCTAAGTTGACCTTGGTTTTAAGAATCAAGGATTGCTTTTTCTTAGCTCTGGCATTAGCTAAACTAAATCTCAAAGCATATTCTTAAATGGTGTGAAGTTGGCCTAATTGTATTCCAGTGAAGTGACACTGATTTGCACTCTTTGCAGATCAGACCCCTTACAGGACTAACCACCTGCCCAGATTTCAGAATTAACTGGGAATAAGACTGATTGTTTTCTAGGTGTTTGGTAGAGGACTATCTACTGTTGAGTTATTTTTGACTTTGTCCCTTTAACCTTGTGCAGATATCTCAGTGAGAGAAGAAATAGGGATGGAAAGGGTGGAACAGGGTGATAAGGAAACTGTGATATTTTGTAGAGCACAAAATTAAACATTTCATGTACATTCAATGTGAACTTTGTGATCTACGGCTGATGGATGATTGTTTCTTTTAGCTTTTCAGAAATACAATCCCCTTAAGATAATAGATCAGCTGGATAAAGAGGAGAAGGTACAAAATATTGTAATGTGTCTAAGACAAGGGTGAGAGGGAGGCGAGTATTTTTTTCCTATATTGGAAGCACTTCACAAAGAATATTTCTGAGGGGGTTCTTCAATATAAATCATGCCATTCTAGTTCAAAGCAAGAAATTCAAACAAACTTGCAAAATATACAAACTAGTAAGTTCACAATACTAATTTAGATATGCTTGTTTACATTCTCACTCCATTTTGCTAAGTGTGAAATGTTGAAAGCACTTGTATAGACCACAAGTATTTTGGTCCTGGCTTTAAGTAAAAGAAACACTGTAAATAGGGTGTTACTGCCTAACTGAACAAAAGATTTTTGCAATACTTGCATTTTCTTTAGAACAGAAGTTTCATACATTTACAAAGATGTTTATTGGTGGAATATATTAATTTTTTAATTTTTTTTAAGCAATAGAAGGGAATAAAGAACCTCATAAATATGCTTACAGCTAGTGTTTACAAAATCTGCTAATGATCTAACTAATGGAGGCTGCAATATGCAATGCATTTTGTATCAGGTTTATGCCTGGAGCAGCCATTTTGCAAGGAGTCCCTGATAGAATATCATGTATTATGCTGGGGAATGAAACCCTCACTGGATTAATTTACATGCACTCTTTTTTGTTGGGATTTTTTTTTTTTTGGGTTGGCTTTTGGGTTTTTCTCTGTGAATCTTCTTTATGCAAGTACATCTCAGTAATTAAAAAAAAAAAATCTAATGATTTCAAACTTATATGGATAAAACTCTTGGGTAAGGTGCCAGGATACCTAGTACCCATCGGTGTGTGAATCTAAAAGGTTCAACTATGTTTGTATAATGAGGCACTCTTCCACCTTTAAAAAACTGATTGTCAGCTAGAGCTAGTCAAGCTTTAGATTGACTGCATAGATAAGTAACCCATTTATTTTTAGTGCAGCAGAACTGAACAAAATCACTCAGGTGAAACATTCAGGTTTAATATTTGTATGTTCTCACTAATGAGAAAGAAAGTAGGGAGTATTTTACAGCAGGTTCATTTTGAGACTGCAGGGCCCAGCACTGGGGCTGTTCAACACAGAGAAAAATTTCCAATTAACTAGACTGTAGAGAAGATCAGGTACAGAGCACTAACAGCTATTAGGCATTATTGCTCACTTTGACTGTTCAAGATACACACTAACTTTCTGTTACTTCCAGGGAAAGTATTTTCAGTATTTGCCCGTGATGAATAGTACACCTGAACCTCCCTGACTGTAATTCTGCTGTGAAAGGATTGCATCTTTGCATGCTGGGTTACAAAGCATCCTTTTGAGGATGCCAGCAGAGCAAAAGCACCGAAGACAATTTCCCAAATAGAGAGAAAGATGCCTCATGCTCTGGCTCTGCTCCCATCTCGATATTATCTGTCAGTTTAACGGAACACAAACAAATCATAAGGATCTTATTCTGATTTCTTAGAGTTGAAGACAAAGGTTTCAAGATCATTTTAAGAAAGGACTTTGACATTTAGTATTCTGGGGATTTAACTGTTTTGGAAAGAGGGAGATGACTAAATGTTGATGTCTAATATTATTTCTAGTAACTATGGGACAAAATTTATTAATTAAAGTATAAAAACTTCAGTAATAGACTGTTAGGTTGGAAGGGAATCACAGTCTGAAATCTAATGCAAAGGTAGAAACAGCAGGTTTTCATTATTTCCTCCATTAACCCAAGAATCCTGGCAATTTGATAATTTTTTTTTTGTCTTACATAGCTATATTAAAAAAAAAGGCACACGTGTTGCAGGTAAACCCTCTACTAACTTCCTGAGAATTTTTTGGGGGGATAGAATGTTATAAATATGGCTAGTAGGGTCCAGGAAGCATGTATATATGTATATATGTATGTGTATATATATATATATATGTATATATAATATTCATCACCAGTTAGTTTTCTCTCTTATAATACTGCTCATGTGGAGTTCTTTCCTCATATTTATTCAAAATTTGAGCCATCCTTGGTGACAGGTTGCTAGTCTCCCTCATTGTTGAAGAGCACGCAACCAGTTTGTGCCAAAAGTCAAAGAAGGAACTTGGGAGAAATAGTTAGAAAAAGCGATTTTTAATTTTTGATTTTACTTGCTATCCAGAGGAAAATGTGAGGATTCATGTAAGGTTTGTTTCTTATTGAAGAATAGTTAAATGCCATAAAACATACGTTTTTAAACTTCCGTTATTTGCTATGTATTTTTCTTGGAGACTGAACCCAGCTCAGCATGTTGGTATGGGCATGTGTTCGTGTTCCTAACAAACTCTTTAAACAATAAAATGATATGCCAGATAATGAACACTAAAAGGTTAAAGAAGATCAGAAGTGAAAGGAAAATCTGGAAGTTCTAACAGTAAATATGTGCAGGGGAGTTTATGCAATATCATAGTGTATCTATATATTCTTTATCCCAACTTCATTAGATAATTATATAGTTTTGTGTGTGATGAAAACCCATAAACACAAGTCTATACTACTTCTCGGTGCTAAACTTTGCTTTCTTAAAATAATCCCAACCATTCTCTGGCTGGTTGCTTTGCCACAGAAAATCTATCAATACATTTTTTACAGGATGAGTCATTGGTTTATTTTCCTGTATTTCATTTTATTTCTTATGTGGAACCTGCACAGCAATTATCTGCTGAGGTTTCTAATTGTTTTCTCTTTCAAGTTTTCCTTTTGAGGATTCACTTCAGCCTTAGGATTTAATGTATTTTTTGTGGACCTGTCAAACTGCAGATATGAAGACTGAACATTAGCATAGTATGTTCTCTCTGCCTTAGGTCAGTAAGCCAAATCCAAGCATGCTTGGGAAAATAAAGTCATCATCATCAGTGATATAGAAGACTGCTTTGGCCTTTATTATATTTTTTTTTTAATTACAAAAATATACAGATATAGTTATGCATGCACATCCACAGATAACAGTTAAGACTGTTGAAATCACTGCAAGATGCTTTTAGTTATTTCAGTCTATATTACAGTGCAGGTGTGGCTAATTGGTGATATTTTTTCAAAAGGTACTCTCTTTAAAAAATTGTAGGTTTTAAAATCTACTGAATGTTTACAGTTCTGACTAACTTCAGTCTATATATTTGATCAGAAAATTATGACAAATATTCATTTAGCTGAGGTGACAATTGGGTTTTTTAAAATTTTTATAGAAAAATGTTACAGTGGAAACAGTTTCCTATTGATGAGGTTAGGTTTACCACATATCCTTCTATAAAAGTGTGTACTTTTTTGGATGAAAAGAGGTGAATGTGACATGGAAATTCATAATAATAGTGTGCCTTGGTTTGTGAATAGCAAATACAGTAGTGCCTCATTCCTGGTTGGCACATCTGACATCTGTATGAGGAAGTAGTCCTCTACACATACCAGGAACTTGATGGATGTCATGGGAATTGCTATATACTCCCAAAAAAAGTCTGTGTAGTTGAAGTCGCTCATAAAAACCATGTTCTGTTGACTTGAAGTTTGCTTAAGCAACCCAAATATTGCCTTGATGTCCTTGTCATCTTGGTTTTGAGATTGATGGCAGGTGCCCTCTGTAAGATCCTTTTTGGAGACCACCTCTCTGATCTTGATTCAGAGGCATTAAATAGGAATTCCAAAATTGCCATTGTTGAATGTTATGCAGTCCATTTCTCCTTAACCCAGAGAGTGGTTCCTGCTTCTCTTCCTTCTGTCTTTACAGCCTGTAGCCATCCATCCTGATCCTCCTGTCATGCGAGTTGTTCCACCATGCTTCAGTTATTCCTGTAATTGTGTGACTGAGTAGGTGCAGAGCTGCAGTTCCTCCTGTTTGGTCCCCAGGCTGTGTGCACTGCACACACACACTTGGAGTGGTTGTCTTCTGGTCCTCTTCCTGGGAAGCAGCTAAGGAACATTAGTTGCTGCTCTGGCTGGCCTGGCTTATTCCCCAGTTGTTGCAATAAGGCACAAGTGCAACCACTTCTAGTGCAGGTCTAGAGTGCCCTCAATCTTTCAACTTAAAGCTCGCCAGCCTGCTGCTGAAAATTCCTTTGCCTCTTCTTCAGATCTGATTTTGGTTGTAGTGCTGGAGGGTTGGTAGGGAAGCAGAGTCCTGCTTTTGTGTGTTATCCAGGTTCAAGGTGCCAAATTCTCTGTGGTGTCTGTCACAGAAGCATGATTCTGAAAGCATTTCTTTATCTCCATTTCCATCTCAGCACCTCTAATGCTGCACAACCTTTTAACTGTTTCTTGCAACTTTCAAGATGAAGTCTTAATATTTGCATCAAATAATATTTTTCTGTGGAAGCATATATAAAAATGGTTAAGGCAATTTTCTTTGCAATATTTCCGACTGTTTGGGTGTCAGAGGGTTTTTTGTGGTATCACAGTACTAGAGTTTGATCTATATAAGAACAAAAAAACAGACTAATATACTCTTAAGCTAAGAAGCACATATGCTCAAAGTCATATTTTATCTGGGAAATATCATAGTGTAAGGAGATGCAGAGATAATTCCATTCACAAGTCCTCAGCAAGAAACAGGTTATCAGGAGCCTCAGTAAAGTCAGGTCTCAGGTAAATATGGCTGGGACTGTGAGGAAGCAGACAAAATGCACCAGATGGAGAAGCAGCTGGTTGATGTGTAGTAGTAGAAAGGAGTTTTGTTTTAATACTTCTTTTAAACTCTTTGTATTTGTGTGTGTAATTAAATATTCAAGAATGTGCACTGAATAACAAATGTACCAGAAAGACGCAGTTATTAATAGGAGATTGTTTTGTTGGTATACAACAGAAATCAGCTTAAAGTGTCTACATGCCTGAAGTGTTTCCTGTGGATCTGTGCCAACACATACCTTTATTTTGTCTAATACCTCCAAGTGTTCAACAGTACTAGAAATAGAAAATATTTACAAGGATGGATGTACTTGGAAGTCATGGTTAGGTCAGAGGATGTAGTCAGTGGGAATAATTTTCTTCCTGCTTCTAGACTGCAGTTAGATTACAGTAATTTCACGACTATAAGGTGCACCTTTTTGACTAAAATTTTCCCCCAAACCTGGAAGTGTGCCTTATAGTCCGGTGCGCCTCATATAATGAACAAAGTTTGGAAATTTGCCAACCCGGAAGTGCGAGCCCACAACAGTCCCGAGCCAAGCAGAGCCCGCCCAGCGCCAGGCTGGGGCGAGTCCAGCAGCATTGGGGCAGCATCGGCGTGGGGAAAAAAGCCCAGCGGCACAGACTGGGTGGTGGGGGGAAAGCCGGTGGCATCGGGGCAGCGGCGGCATCGGGGGAAAAGCCCGAGGGTGCATGGGGCTCCCGGTGTGGCAAGGGGTACCTGGAGCGTTGGGGAAGTGCGGGGGGTCCCGGAGCACCAGGGGGCTGTGGGGCTCCCAGAGCTGCACCGGGTTACCGCAGAAGCCATTAGCCATGGTTGCCCCGAGCTGCCACGAGCCGCCGTTGCCCCGAGCCCCGCCTCACCAGCCGGCACCAGGGGCGGGCGGGAGTGCTGGGGCCCGTACACAGGGAGGGCGCTTGGGGCTGCATTTAAAGGCTACGCCAATCTGTGAAAAATATTTGCAAATTAAGCACCTGCCAGTAATTTGTTACTTTGTTGCACGCGGCACAGCTCCTCACTACAAAAAAAAAAGTGCGAGCTGTGAGCCGAGCTGTGAGGGGGGGCAGGAGTGGCCAACCCCCAGCCAGCAGGAGCTGCACAGGGAGAGAGGGAGTGAGCAGCACCATGCTGCCCCAAGCTGCCCCGAACCGCCATGAACCGTGGCAGCCCTGAGCCGCCCTGAACCACAGCAACCCCAAGGTGTGAGCCATGGCCGCCCTGAACCACAGCAGCCGCGAGCCACGGCTGCCCTGAGCCCTGCCTCGCCAGCCGGGGGCGGACAGTAGTGCTGGGCCCCGTGCACAGGGAGGGCGCTTTGGGCTGCGTTTAAAGGCTACACCAATCTGTGAAAAATGTTTGCAAATTGAGCACATGCCAGTAAACTCCACAACAGCGGGGTTCCGTTACTAATTAGTTACTTTGTTGCACGCGGCACGAATCTTCGCGGCAAAATAAAAGTGCACCTTATAGTCCGGTGCGCCTTACATAATGTACAAAGTTGGGAAATTTACCGGGTCCTGGAGGTGCACCTTGTAGTCCGGTGCGCCTTATGTTTGTGAAATTACTGTATATACTGTGCCCCTTTATCCCACCTTCAAAAGAACTGAGGACATCATCATGATACACTAAGGGTCACAACTCATATGGGTCATAGCAATATAGATATCCATAAATCTGAGCATGTGAACTTATAAAACAGAATGGCCTACATCAGGAAAATGTAACAATTTCTGCTGAGTCAATTAAATTTCTGCATCAGGAAGAAAACAGAGACAGAATGGCTAGCAATAAAGTGGTAAAGACTGAAGAAGTGATTTACTCATTACATAAATGTAATTATCATGATCTAATTGTAAGAGGTTAGCAAGACAAAACATTTCAGAATTGCTGCATTAAACGCTCTAAAGCTTGCAGCTTTGTGTGCCTGACATGCATCATTAGCGTTAGCAAGTAGCACTATGTAACACTCCAGGAAAAGTGCCAGAAAAGTAGGCATCTGGGTCTGATATTTCTAGGGAAAGGAGGCTGCCTGCTCTATTATAGTATACTTAAGGTTGAAAGGTTAAGCTATTCATGAACTTGCAGATTAGAGGCCATCTGGAAAAAGCCCATGAGTGAATAGATAATTAATCAAATTGAGAAATATTTCCACTTTATGGCAGTCATTGTCCTTTACAATGAAATCTAGTTCTATCACAAGTGGAAACAAATATGAATGTACATTGAGAATTGAAGACAGAAATGTGGAACCAAGCACATTTGCTGAGGAATGGAGAATTGGAATCCTGGCAATGCAACCATCAGCTTTAGCAGGTATGGGCTGCAAAGGTAAGCATCATTTGAAACTCTCAACAGCACTGAGTTTATAGGGTGACTGAGCCTGATGCTTTGAAGCAGATAGCTTCTTTATTTTTAGAAAATCATGTTTTCTATCTGTCTACCTATCCCTGAATGACCCATTCCCAATTCCTAAGCAGAGGGAGTAGAGCCAGCTCTGAAGACAAGGTATGTGGTTTTCTGAGAAGGGAGAGAACTGGCAGCAACCAAAAGACTGTGGTCTGCAGCAATGTCCTGCAAAGTCTATTTGGAGCTGATGTTCCTCTGGAGGCAGGTGATGGTGTGGCATGGTGCCCTGCTTGAAACAGTTAGGAAATGATGACAGAAACCTTGCTTTTAGAAGGAATTGTCAACATCAGCTACTGCAGTGAGCAGCCAGGCTCTTTTATTACTTTTTGTCATTTCTTCTCTTGGCTGCTTCTTTTCCCTTCTTTTCTTCCAACACAGAAGTGGCTCAATGGCATCCAAGCCCTTGTCACTCTGGTAATAAAGTTCATTTCTGTGCTCCTGACCATGTCTTTGGGCCACTTTGCAGTGAGTCTCTCAGTGCTTTGCAGTGATAAGCACTTAGGTGATTTCATTTATACTTTCAATTAATATTTCAGTCGAACTGGCTGAGCTGTTATATTGTAACCCATTTTATTTTACAAGAAAGCAACTGGGGACTGGAATATTTTAATAGGTCACAATGGCCCTGTTCAATGTTAGGTCACATAAGATAGATAAAAAAAGTCTAAATAAATGATATTTATGGTAAAAGCACTTGCTGTAAGCAACACCTTTTTCTGCTAAAATTCTCGCAAGATTAGTTTCGCTATTTTAAAATAAATATATTTGAATTTCCTGTTTGAGTTATATTTCTGTTAATTAAATTAATTGTTAATTTGACACCATACTTAAATATCAAAACAAGAATTTCTTTGTTTGTGTCATAGAATTTTTTTGATTTTCAGTTTAAAATTGACATTCCATTTTTGTCCTGAACTAGTAATTTTTTTTACATTTCAGAATAACTACTAAACTAGAAAATTAATTTCCTTCCCTAGTAGAGGACACTGAAGGAATAAATAGGCAGAGGGCATTCGGTGGCTTTTTAAATTCTAGCTGGAGCTAGAGCGCTCTAAAACTGGCACAGAAGTCATGGATGCTGTTGATTTTCATGTTTTTTCCAGCTTTTAATGTGATTGTACACAAATGTGAGGGCAAGTGAACACACAAATATGTGAAGTTTCCTCTTTAAATCTGTTTCAAGAGAAGTTAAAGAAGCTGTCAGGAATGGTGGATAAAGTGAAATACCTCATGTGTAGTACATAAAACCTTTAGGAATCATCTCTATTAAAATGTCAAGTTTTGGTTAAATATAAAGAAAATTGCTCTGGGATCTGTCCTATTTCACACTGACAGTGGAAATGGAACACATGCTCTTCTTATTGATTATAAGTAGGAAACCAAAGAGATCAGACTCAGAGAAATGCCTGCTTTTGACATTTTCTGTACTGTACTTCGCTGTTTACCATATTTTCCTGAGGGAGTATTTATCTTAGAAACCACCACAGAAAATCACGGGCCTTAAAAATCAAAGGAAAACACATGGATATGAGAAACCAAAGGCACAGTGGTATATTAAAAAAAAGCAACTAAAAGTAAGTGAAGTAAAAAGAGCATTTCATTCCTAATTAAAAAGCTTCCCCATTTAAAGGCCAAGAAATGGAATCTCCACTGATGAGGAAATGTGTATGTATGAACTGATGCAAAGAAAGTAATTATATGTCTTGTTATATTTCATCTAATTAGGAATCATGATGACTATAAGGTATGCATTTAGGAAGATATATGGCAAAAAAAGCACCCTGAAGTATGTACTCTGACCAATGAATTAGATTCAAGGTCAAATGGAAGCTTTTCCATGGCTCTTGTGTAAATTAGCATGCAAATACAGAACAGACTTGAGCACTGTTCCTTCTTTGTGCAAGCCTAACTTACCAAAAGTAAGTTGCTGAAATAAATATTTACACAGAACGAACAAGAGGCAGTATAATGTTTCAATAAAAGAGAAATTCTGTCCTAAAAGAGATTATCTCCTGCGACAAAAGAAAATTAGAATGTCATTCACTGGTCTGAAGAAGATTCATGGATAAATATGAGTGCTGGCATTTTTCGACACTTTTATAATGCTAACATTTTTTTTCCTTCATTAATTACATCAGTATCAGTGCTAACGAGAAAGTGAGAAGAAATGGTAGTGGTTGGGTGGCTGAACTTACACTCACCAAACATTGTCAGCAGTTATGGAAGACTCTGGCCATCTGAAGTTAGTCCTGTTCCAGAGCCAGGCAAACTCTGTGCAGCTTAGGAGTTAACCAAGATTAATGACTAACAATGTACAGGTGCAGGTCTCTTTGGGGGTTTTGCTTGTGTGCTTGGCACTTTTTGCATTTTAAAATGATTCATAAATTTTATCTGGGATAGCCAAAATTTCTCAAATGGTAGCTTTAAAATTCAACATGTTTCAAAAAAGTCTTCCAGTTTGGACTGGAGAAAGAGGTGAGCCTTAGGATATCCTTTCTCTTACTTTCATGATCTCTCTAGAAATTCTGTTGTATCAGTGATAATATTGTTTCTGAGATTTGCTACATAAATGCATTGCATTGTTTCTTAGAAGTGGCCAGTGGGTTGGGAAGTGTGCAAGAGAAAGGTCAGAGCACAATTAAGATTCTGATATTTTGCTATCAGCATGGTATAGAGCCAAATTTTTTTTGGAAATTACTTTTTTCTGCTTAAGGTGCATAGAAGCACATCTTGTTTCCAGCCAATACAGTAATTTCATGATTATAAGGCGCACCCTTTTGACTAAAATTTTCCCCCGAACCCGGAAGTGCGCCTTATAGTCTGGTGCACCTTATATGATGGACAAAGTTTGGAAATTTGCAAACCCGGAAGTGAGAGCTGCGAGCCATGGGAGGAGCCGGCAGGGCCACGGCTGCCAGGTGGAGATGGGGCGGAGTGGCGGCGGGCATGTCCCAGCCTTGTGGAGGTGGGGCGGAGCCCCGGCAGGCATACCCTGGCCCTGTGGAGGCGGGGCGGAGCGGCAGTAGGCATGCCCTGGCCCTGCGCAGGTAGGGTGGAGCCCTGGAAGGCATACCCTGACTCCATGCATGCAGGGTGGTGCTCCGGCAGGCATGCCACGGCCCTGTGGAAGCGGCATGGAGCGGTGGCAGGCATGCCCTGGCCCCGCCGGGTGCAGGCAGGCCAGGGGGCCTGCGGCGCTCCTCTTTCTGGGTACAGGTGGACCTGGGGGCCACGGCTGCCAGGTTGAGGTGGGGTCTTGGCCAGCAAACACACGGAGGGAGCTGGGGGCAGATCCTCGCTGGAAAAAAAAAAAAAAAAGCGCCCTATAGTCCAGTGCGCCTTATATGATCTACAAAGTTGCGAAATGTGCCGGCTCCCGGTGGGTGTGCCTTATAATCCGGTGCGCCTTATGGTCATGAAATTACTGTACTCGGAACGTACCTTTAGGATTAGTGATAATTGTGGGGTGATATGGTAATGGCATTGCAGAGTTCAGATATGAACATGTGTGCGTGGGGTTTTGTGTTGTCTGCACATGCATGTATGGATGCAAGGAATTTCCACAGCTTTGGAACAAGCTGAGCATGCAGTAAGGAAACAGACTTCTCACACACTCACTATATTTGGATTCAGTTTGCATATGCGTTTACTGCCATGCAACACTAGGTAGATGGTCCTTGTTTCTCTAATAAGGTCAAAGTGGCTTTTTATTATTGAAAATAAAATATTAAAGAAAAGGTAAATATAAACAGGCTTTTGCACAACCAATAAAAATTTACTTTCTCTTGCTATGGAGCACAATATCTTGATAATGAAAATAGAAAAGTATTTAGGGCTTTCTTAATGAAAAAATTAATTGCCTGATAACATTTTTGCATAACTGCAGTGGAAGAGTACAAAATGTACCATTTCTATATTTATCAAACTGCCTTCTGACCTGCCTATAATAAAACTTAACCACAGTTATGAATACAAAAATAAATTTTAAAATGTGTGAGTTAGTTTATAGTTAAACCCAAATAGAATTCTGATACACTTTTACTAAATCTGGAACACTTTCCTGTAAGTACGGTTTTTTTAGTTAATAGTGGAGCTATGTGAGAGCATAGGTACATACCTGTCAGTTGTGTGCTGTACTGTATCATGTGTTTGACATATGAAGATGAAAGGCATTATTCCTTGTCAGACCTCAGTTGTTATATTTTGTGTATAGTATACCTACAGTGTATAACTGGGTGTTAAGGGAGCAAAAGGAAGAGTAGAATTCCTATTAGAAACAACTTTTACCAAGTTCTATCAACAGCATGACGGTGGTAACACATTGGTGTCAACAAGAGCAATGTATTCAAATAAAAAGCATAATATGGCCACCATGTCAGCAGAAGTAAAATACAGTCTGGATGTTTACAAAATTTTGAGAAATACGAGATGTGAATAAAAAAACCTCACCTGAATTTTGCAACCCATGAAGGTCCTCTGCAATCTATCTCAACTAAATCCAGTTGTTCACAACACATGACTGAGTAAAATTTTGCTTCTAGAGTTTTCGTACACGCTTATAAAATTAAAATAGGTAAAATCATTACATACTGGGGATGAATAGTTCCTTTGGATTTTTTGGTATTTTGATCTCAACTTGAAAATGTGATCAAATGCATTTTATAGGGGCACTTGCCCCTATAATAACAGCTAAAGATAAGGGTGTTTACTAAAACAATGAAGGCATTTGTAGATGTGTCAAAGCACTGACTAGATATTCAAGAGGGCCTTAATTATTATACACATGTGCTATTGATGCTGTCTTGAGCAGGCAGTAATGCTCAGTGCACAGGCTCCCTGTTTGCAACATCTCACTTCTCATATGATTCCCAAGACTGCTGAGGATACCCGGGCTCTGCAATGTTTCATGGATATTTAGCTGTGCTCAATTTATAATGTATTCTCCAAAGCTTCTGTTAGTTGAGAGAAGACATTCAGATTTTCTAAGAGACTTTAACCACAATTACCCTTTACTTTAAATAGGACAGAAACTAGCTCTAGCCAAAATAATAAACATATCATTCTGCATGGTTTAACCTGTTAGGAAAATGGTCAGCTTTCAGGAAGTGAGTCTAAGTCTTCTGGGAGTCTTTTTTGCCTGGTACATAATTTCTTTCCTGAATCATAGAATCAGAGAGTCTTGTCTGCTTATTGATTACCTCTTTATTTTTCTGTCCGAACACCCATAGGGCAAAGGACACTTTATTTTATAACTGTTACATATACCATTGTCTAAAGTTTCTCTAGTGAGCCTATTCAAGTAATTAAGTTCCTTCCTCATATGCTGGCTACCAGCCCACAAGGCATAATAAGATTGATTGACCTGCAGAACTGCACATTTAAATCTATTCAAGTGTCATTGAGCCCAGTTAATTCACCCTTCCAACCCAGACCTGCTAGTGTGCCTCATATTAGTCCATTCACTGCCTTTTCCTCAATTCCAGAGAGTATCTTTGAACAGAAATTAATCCCTTGAAGTCAGTTAAGCAACCAAGATCACACAGTTACATTAAGTGACACTTAATATTTCATAAAAATACTGTAAAAATAGTCCCCTGTGGTCTCCAGCAGTTGACATTTGTTGCAATAATTTATGTCTAGGCTTCTAAAGGCATTCAGTGGGAAGAGTTCTGTCCACACGAGATTTTAAACATATTTTGTCTAATTCAGACATCTTTAAGCATTCCTCAAAGGCTCCAGGTTTGCCTGCAAACCCATAATTTCTGCAGGATTTGGGTGTCCAGTGGTACGTAATGAGTTATTATAGTATATGCAGCAGTGAGAAGTGGATGTAGGCTTATTCTTCTCATCATGTTTGTGTTGTAAAGAACTCTTAAGTAACTTGCATTTCCAGATCTTTCTGGGGTCATGTTTTTTATTAAATTCCACTTGGCTTTTAAGTGTTAGTATTCCTTCTGCCCCACCACATCACTTTTCCCAGTGTTCAGTTTGTCTCTTGATGAGACAATCAGGCAGCCAGCTTGCTGTGGCAGGAGGGTTAGTAAATGCTAGGGGCCTCTCTCAAAATGGCATTCAAGCTCTGAGAAAAGTAGTGCTGTGGCTGTAGGTTTTTACTTATTTCTGTGATCATATGAAACTTCTTTCTTTACAAACTTCTCTGCAAAAAGATGTGATGAGTGTAGAAAGACTAAACTGTGCAACACAATCTGGGTGACTTAAAATCACAAATATCCTGGACACAGAACATATATGTTCTTGTTCTAGGAGTTGTCCCATGATGTGGAATTTTGCATCAGAGGTAATTCCAAATGCTGAACAAGACCTATTAAATGAGCAGATCCCTTTTTGTAGCACCTGAAGATTATGAAACTTCCTGTTCTAAGATATCCACAACCCAATTTTATCTGGTTTGAAATTTTGGGAACCTGTAGCATTGTATGATTCTGGTGCATATATGGGGAATCATGAAAATTAAAACACATATTCAAAGCTTTCATATTCTGAAGAAATCCTGACTTCATTAAAATGAATAATAATATTTCTGACATCAATGATGACAGATTTCTATCACATTTTAGCAGAAAACATGGTCTTTAGATGTATCTGGAGTATTTTTGCATAATATCCTGCTTGCAGATGAAAACCTATTTTTAAATTTAAAAACTCTGTCTGTAGGGATATTGAAAGTCCCCCTGGAACCAAGTGAGAAGTATTTATCTGATATTTTTTTACTCTGGGCCTATTGTGGAAAGTAGAATGGATAAATACAAAGAGGTATTGACTTAGGTCACAACTTACTTTGATTTTGTAATATCTAGATGTGAGACACCAAATGTTTGTGGAAACAAAACTAATCTTGTTCCATTCTGGGAGAAATATTACATAAATAAAGTTAAATAATTCTGGCTACTTGTGTAAGAAAAGTATAAAAATATGAATAATAAATGTTTTATTATGTTTTCAAGTTTTTAGTTAATGAAGTACATATAACATAGAAGAAATTCTAAATTGGGAACACCTAATGTCTTTGACAACTGAGCCAAAAGAGATCAGTGGCAAAGGTTAGTTCTAGTTTTCCTAGAATTATGGAATTGTATGTGAGAAATACCGCACATTTTTATGTTTTCCTCTTTCTCCTTCTCACAGTGGCCAGGCTGTTGTATCTCATCCTCAATAGATCATGGAGAGGATCCAGGGCCACTCACAGGTTCTTCTGAACTCAAAACAAAAGCAACTTATTTTCCTCCCAAATAAACATTTTCTAAAAATAAAATTTATAGTTTCATTGTTTAGGAATCAAGAAGTCTAAATGGAAAGTTCTCAACAGATAAAATGGACAGGAAGAAATAGTGAATTTCATTTCTAAAATGGAAAATAGAACAAATCAATGTTCAGAATAATTTCCTAAGACTGGCAGCCCTAGTAGAAATCCTCTCCCTTTATTTATAGAGAAGAGACAAGGGATTTGAAAGAAGAAAAGAAGAAAATTATGTAGTAATTCCCCTATGCCAGGGTCCATGAAGACGATGTTTCTCAGAACCTGTGAGAACAAAAAAAGAGAGCTACCATATAGATACAAATCACCAGCTTGGAGAATAACCTCCATGAAATACCACATCACAGTTTTTTGTCTTCATCCTTGAAACAAAGAAATAAAGGTGCAATTCTTGTGAAAAGAGAGAGTAGTATTGAAGGGAAAATAGGTAGGAGTAAAGATAACAAGGAAAAGTCATATTATTTTCTGACATATCCAGCAACAAGATATTGTCAAGTAGTAGGGTTACATAGACTATAAGCACGAATATGCTAAAAATATAGATTTTTTTCTTGTTGCTAATTCTTGTTGCTCTTAGTTCAAGGCTTGAATTTAAAAGCATGACAGCTCCATACCTTATCCTAGGTAGTGTTTTCCTGCAAACCAATGTGCTTATCAAGCAATATGCTGATGTTGATCTGTCTTTGTGTCTTGCTTGGTAGGTCCAGAAATACCTAATATGAATCCAAAACATGTGGCAGCTAATCTAATTTTAGAAAATACTTTTCTTCTGTGAAAAGAAGAAGTAGCAGTGCAGGCTACCTGTTTTGTACAGTACACTAATTGTACAATCAAAGACCATTTAATTGCCTGCCTGCTCTTCTATTAAGACTTGGCATTTTGTCTGGAATGGCAAGGGAAATGTGTTGGAAGAAAGGGCAATCTCATCCTGAAGTCCTCATGGTGTGCAATGCCGTTGCAAATATGGACTGCTTGTTCATGTGGACAGACCTCTGTGGGAGCTTTCGACACTGATCCGTAAACCTTCAAACATCATCTCTCACTTTTTGTTGCATTTGAGTCAGTTTCTAGCATTGTTGGTGCTCTGGGAACAGAACCAGAGGCCTTCATGGGTGAAGTTTCCATCAAACAGCTGTAACAGGCCAAACAAACAGCTGTATCTCCTTTCATTCTTTCAGTGACTCGAGCAAGAAACTCAGATATATCACATATTCTGTCAGGCTATACAGCTACCCCTGACAGGGGAGGTTTTTTGCTAATACCTGGCAATGAGAACCTCTATTTGGCAGCAAGGTGAGTTTGGCTGATACTTCTCTTAGGGGTCTGAGGCAAGGCTCAAAGCTGATCTTAGGCCCTCCTAAGGTGATTCTGAGGACATGATGCTACATAAGACAGGCCAGGAGCAGAACATGGCACATAAACACTGAGAAACAACCTGAGGACCAAGTAATCAGCTAGAGCAAGGAGGTATTGCTCTTTTAACTTCAATGGAGCTTTTCAGATTTATAAATTAGGAGCTAATTTTAAAACCCTCTTATATCCTGAATAGTACAATGGGGAGTAGAAAGAGGTCTAATTCATGTGTTCTTGGACTTGAGATTAAACCTGCAAGGGTAGCTGAAACATAGCCAAAGCTGTCTTGCAGAAGCAAACCAAGGAGAAGAGAATCCTGAGCTTCTCAGAGACAGCCACAAGACAGCTGATTTAGGGGAAGTGCTGTACCTGACTTGCATTAGAATCTTTAATACATATCTTTGAATTAAAACTTGAGCCAAGCTAACAGAAAGGTATGAGGTACAAACTGGAAGTTATGATGTTAGGTTTATCTTGATTCACACAATACATCTACTAGATGAATAACGCTTCAGATGCTTTAAGCAAGTTTGATCGAGCGAATAGAAGAACAGAGAACTGAGACACTGTCTCACATCTTGGCTGTATTGCAAGCCAGTTACAAGTGCAACATGCAACTCAAACCCATACAACTGATCTGCAATTATGGAAGCAAGCACTTCTAATTGTATAATGATACATAAATTACCGTGGTACAGCGACATTCGCTTGTTATGCTCAAGGATACAAGTAGAAAAAAATTATGTCAAATATATAATTCCAGTGTACAACAGGACACAGATCTGAGAGTTAATAAGTCCTTAATTGCTATCAAACTGAGCTGTTATTGCTTCTGACCATTAAAAATTGAGCACTCACAAACACATCAGTCATTACTTTTCTTTCTGCACTCTTCAAAGCCAGTCGTCTACAGAGTGTTTTAAATGTAATTACTACCACTTAGTGAAACTCAAACACCTACTATTCTTATTGTATTTTAAACAAAAATTAGTGCTTCATTTTGCCTCCTGCTTGTGTGCACATTTCTATTTATGCTTTCAAACCATGTAATTTCTCAGCAAGCAACCTCCTCTCCTCCGTGCTATACATCTTCATCCATGACACCAGCAAGAGCCCCAGTACAAAAAAATTTTGCTTTAAGAAAATGACAATAATGTCCCAAACACTGAATATTTGGTACATACAGTTTTTCTTAAATTTAATGATAGTATCCCTCTTTCCATCTTCCTACAATTTTGTTGTAGGCCAAAAATAACCATTTCTCACTGAGAAATCTTGGTGGTCTAAAGCTCCTGAATGTTAGGCAAATTTGGTTGTGATTATAGAAAAACAGCAGATTTAAAAAAAAATAAAAAACAAATAAAGCTGAGTAGTATGTTATCTTTACAGCAAAAAGATGTATTTTTGAAAATAAATTCTGGGAATAAAAAGTACTAACAAGACCAGAAAAATAAAAGTAAAATCTTTTGACTACTTTTTTATGTTAAACTTTTCCTTCTGATCTGCAAACACACATAAATTTTTCAGTGTTCTCTTGCAGATCACCCTAAGGAGAGAGATCCTGTGTCCGGACTGGGTGGAAATAATTGCTAGTTGCGTAGAACAAAACAACTCTTCCTTTGCAATATTCTAATTTGAAGTGATCAGGTAATGAATTAGATGTAAAATCAAACAAGCTGTGGAGAATTCAAATGAGCTGTTTTCTCAACTGGATTCAAAATCATCCACAGCAGAATAAAAACGTGTTATCCCAAACCAGGTGCATAGGCATGGAGCCCTCAGCCTATAAAAAACTACCTGAGGGGTTGCTGGTGGTTCAAGACATCTGTGTCCCCTTCAGAGCCAGAAGTTCTGCAGTCACCTGCAGAGGTGCATGGGGCTGATTTAATGACTCTATGAAGTGAGGGAAGAAATTTAATAAAGAGATATATTGATTAAGAATATCTTCTGTTTGCCTATTTCTGCCAGATTTGCCATAAATCCCTGGCAGGTGTTGAAGCCTGCCTTTGCCAGCACATAGCTTAAGAGCATTCTAGCAATACGAGCAGGATTTATCTGACCGCAGAGGTAAACTGTGTCTTACCTTTATTCAGGATTCAAAGCACTTAACTGGTGCCAAGTGGAACTGTTTGTACCTAGCAAGGTGCTTGACAGCTAAGTGGAAAGAACAGATAAACTGAATGTACCAGATCATTTTCCTATGGTGAGTCATTGTCACGCACAGGTTGGTTGCTTTTTAGTCAAAGCAAGGTGCTGGTACAGTGGGATCACTCAAAACATAAGTTGCTTTGGGAAAGGAATCAGTATCTGGCTCTGTTCTAACTGACATTACCCATAAAGAAATGTCTGTCACAAAACAACAAATGTGCTTAGAAAACTGAAGTCAAATTCTGGTCAAACCTGTGAAACTCTATCAGCTTTGGCAGAGCTAAGTGAGAATAAGTGAATGAAAATTAACTCAGGGTCTTTGCTGCAAACATTTCAGATACTACTTAAGCTCCAGCTACTTAAGCTTAAGTAGTATGCAATTCTGCTATGTAAGGCAGAAAAGTGTTTTGTTAAGCCTTTTGTTAAGAAATAGCAACACATGAATACTCATCTGTTGCTACCAAACCCTAAACAGAACTGTGTTTTGTCAATGTTTTAATTCACGTGTGCTGTTTTGGCGTGCAACAGCATTCCACTCAAACTGTTACTAAAATTAATGACAAGACTGCCATGGGTTTGCATTTGATTTGGCAAGCTGCTCTCTGAATAACTGTACCGACAGCTTGGGAGACAGTAGTATTGTCTGATGCTGTGCAGGAGGATCATGGTCAGCTGGAGAAGCTTTGAGGCAGTCTGGGTAGGAGAGTGAAGTAGTATAATTGGTCTGGAAAATAAAGACAGTCTGAGTCAAAAATGCGATCACGCTTAATTTCTGTTGTATTTTTATTATATATCATTGAAATCGAGGAAAGCAAAGACAAGTATTCCCTAAGGAACAGAAGCTGCTGTCATTCTTGATACAAAGCCTCTACAGATCTCTTAGATGTTTTCACTTAAAAGAATTGACAGAACAGGGATTTGTTCTGTCTCTTCTCTGTGCATGGTGACAGCAACAGAAGAGTTAACACCAGATACCTCTTGTAGAGGAAATAATGCTGATTCAGCTACATTGCTTCTGAATTATGAATAAACAACCGAATGATGTTGAAATCACATGTGATATTTTGCTCTTGCCTCTTCCATAAGCAGTAGTGACCACACAATTCCGCATTCCACTTGGGCTAGATGTATGGGTATTTGAAAGAAGTCATGAAACAATTTAACATAAAATGCATTTCTGAACACATGCTTCTGTAACATGACACTGGGGAAGTCTGTGTTATGGGATGGTATGAGTGAGTGGGGAACTGCTTTTGACAATATATGCTGTAAAGAGGAGGTAAGTCTTAAATATTGGTCTAGGAAATTCAGAAAACAACCAAAACATTTCATGTCATACTGAAACGAGCTGGAGTAAATAGAATCTTACGAGGATGATAGGAAGATGATGAGGAGATCACAACGGCAGCAGATGACATGAAAACCACAACTTTATAAAAAAATAATTAAAAACAATGACAGATATAATGGTTAATAAATGAACAGTCAAAACAGAGACATAAATCACATTTTACTTACCATGAAGTTCATGTGTATATTTTTAGTGTCTCTCACTAATAAAATCCATCACCTTCAGTGTTAGAAAATATAAGAAAAATAAGAAAAAAAGAAAAGAAGGATGGAACATGAAAGTCAGTAGAAGCACTGTATAAGAAACAGTAACTTATTGAAGAACCACTAGACCATTTTGATGTGGTAAAAGCTATGGATGTTTAGGGCTTAATTTTTTGGACTGCAAATGTGAAAGGTGAGAATAGTGCTGCAGAAAGAAACACCACCAAACAAAAACCCAACCATTTTTGACTGTAAATTCATGAGGAAAATTCTACAACACTTGAAAATCCTATAGGAAAAATATGGAGACATTTTCCTTAAGGTGATGCAGAACTGTGGTAGGAAACTACCCTTGACATTTAGAGAGGCTACTGCTATTGAAGCAGTGAGGATGAGCTACCACTGGAATTTGCCTTAGACAATATTAAGAACTACACATCATTCTGTGCTAAAAGATTGAATGAGATTCTCAGGTGAAAGGAAGGTCTCCTATATATATATATATATATAAATAATGTCATAATAGTGTCGTTTCAGCTGCTAGTTAGCCTACCAGCCTGTCTCATGCTGTGTCAGATTAATCTCAGAAATGCGCTACTTTTCTTTACAAACTTTGTGTGCCCAAGATAAGACATGCAGCGGTTTCCTCATGTTTGCAAACACTAGCTGTATTTAATCATGCAAGAAACACTGATTCCCTGCTACCCTGGGATAGTCACATACATCTCAGCTTTTGTGATGAATTATGTGCTCACTGTAACATATATCATATCCTTTCCCTGAATCAGTCTGTACATTAACGGCCACACAGACTGCTCTTTATGTACGTCTTCCTTCTCAAGGAGTCTGTGGGGAGGCTTTGTAGTCCCACATCTTTTTTTCAACATTCTTCTCTTTCATAACCAAGAACAAATGCATAAAAAAAAAAAAAAAAAAAAAGAGGGTGAAAAAAGGAAAATAAATCACTTTTTGTCTCTTTATCCCTCCTTCTTCTACACCCCTCCCTCTTTTCCCCCTCCCCCATTTTATTAAGATCTAAAATTGTTCCCATTTAAATGATCCAACTGTCAGTAATCATGTTCTGGGATTTTTATAGGCAAATATCTTAAGGATTTGCTTCTTCAGCCTGCTCAGATTTTGTAAAGAGACCAAAAACTCATTTCTGCAGGTAACAGTTGTGCTTTTGCAGATGTATTTTTCTATAGCACAAAGAATAGGAATTAGCTGAGAGGTAGTGGACTTCTGCCCTATGAACTCACCTTGGATGATGGGTATGAGGTCAGGACAGAAGACATTCAGGCAACGTGATGGCATGTTGTTATGCCACAATTGATTTCTCCTTAGCAACATTATAGATAATATGCCCAACTTCCTTTATTGAAATAACTTCTAGATGAAATATCAATGACATTTTGGTTTGCTATACAGAGGTTTCTGATTTCTTCCACAGTTTCAAAATATATATGATCTTTCTCTTAAAAATATTATTTTTCTAATAAAAAAAATCCCAGACATATTTATTTGTGGGTGTCAGCATGCAGCAGAGACTGATTTAAAATCCATTAATAAAAATTAAGACTGTAGGGCATTTTTTTAGTGCACAGGCTCCAATTTCATCAGTGGTAGTGTATGCAAGAGAGGTGTGCCTCTCCAGATGTAGCTATATTTACGAGTAGGTGGAGGTTTTTACCCTACCTTTTATTTCAAACCTTTAAACAAACAGTTATGTATGGCTCCACAGATCAACATACCTGTGGATGTCATTCTTCAGTGGATCACACAACTTGTTCCCAGACACACATATATTTCTTCATTAAGCAGAATATGCGTAAAGGCCAAGCATTGCCATGCTTGATTGCCAAGGATCTAGCTAGAAAGGACTTAATAACATGATTGCAAAATGTTGGGAAAAAAAACCAAACCCAAACAGCAGAAGATCTGATAGCCTTTTATTTTGCCATTTCTACTTTTTCACAATATGCTTTCCATAAGCATAGTCTTTCAATTGTATGCTGAGAGTTTATTAAAAAGACCATCTTTCCTGCTTTTTGCTTCTTCACACGGCATTTAATCATATATTCGTGTGTGTTTATCCACATAGTAGCTAGTAATGGTTCTTGATGATGAAAAATTCTTGAATTAGCAAAGGCAAGGTAAAACCTGTGAATCTTGACAGAAGAGCAATGGTGGGAAATTTCTAGTATAACTGAATTTGCTCTTGCAGAATAGAGAAAAAAGCATTTGGAAGACAAGGAAACAGTAGTTTGCTAGTTTTTTTTTTCATTGATATGAAAACATAAATGAGTAGATAAATATAAACTGCATAACACACCCCTCCCTACCCCTCCCATTCTTGACTTGACATGATAATTTAGTCAAAACAGAGATGCTGTTTATGCAATTTTACTACTGTATCTGAAAAAATGAAAGTGAAGAATTGAAATGCGACTTGAAAGAAACTCTCTGCATATTTCTCCACAATGTGATTATGTTAATAGATTTCCACTGACTTAAATAGCTTTCCTAAAAAATTGTGTGCCAAGCAGAAAAGAGAAGAATCAGAATTACTATTTGTTAGAGATATCTTTGCCTGTTCTTTTTAATAGGAATGGTGTTCAAGTAATTTTGTCACTTTCACAGAACAACAAGTAACAAATTTTTGTTAATATTAAATTGTGCAGGTCTCAAAATCACAATTCCCATTTTACATGGCCCCTCCAAAGAGAACAACAAAAATTGCCTTTTTGCTATCAAGCTCACCTATGCTTTGGGAATCTAGATTTTAAACAGCTCATTGAAAAAATCAGTGAAGAGGTGCAAATATTTTGCTCCATGATTTCTTTCTAAGAGTAAGATTTGAGGCCAACTACAGTAATTTCAGGATCGTAAAGCGCACTGAACTATAACACGCACCTCCCAGAGTCGGCAAATTTCACAACTTTGTACGTTATATAAGGCACACCAGACTATAAGACGCGCCTTTTTTTTTTGCAGCAAGGATTCGGCCCCAGCTCCCCTGCATGGTTGCTGGCCGAGGTCCTGCCTAAACCCAGCAGCCATGGGTCCCTGGGCCCACATGTACTCGGCAGGAGCTGTGCCGCAGGCCCCCGGGTTGGCTTGTACCCAGCAGGAATGGTGCTGTGGGCCCCCGGGCCCTCCTGTACCTGGCAGGGCTGGGGCATGCTCACTACCGTTCGACACCGCCTCCCCGGGCCTGGGCTATGCCTGCTGCCACTTTATGCCGCCTCCCTGGGGCTGGGCTATGCCCATCGCTGCTCCGTGCCATCTCCCCGGGGCCGGGGCATGTCTGCCGCCGCTCCGTGCTGCCTCCCCGGGGCATGCCTACCACCGCTTTACCCTGCCTCCACGGGACTGGGGCATGCCTTCTGGGGCACCGCAGGCCCCTGGGCCCGCCTGTACCCAGCAGTCACGGGGCCCCAGGCCCCCCTGTACCCAGAAGGAGGGGCGCCGCGGGCCCCCAGGCCCCCCTGCACCTGGCAGCCACAGCCCCATGGCCCCGCCTCCACCTGGCAGCCGCGGCCCTGCCAGCTCCCCCTGCGGCTCACACTTCCGGGTTGGCAAATTTCTGAACTTTGTCCATTATATGAGGTGCACTGGACTATAAGGCGCACTTCTGGGTTCGGGCCAAAATTTTAGTCAAAAGGGTGCACTTTATAGTCACGAAATTACTGTACATTTTAAAGTGATACTGGTACAGCTTCCTTTTTTTAAATTAAACATTACTAGATAGGATTTCTGTCAACAAACTGTTATTATCTGAGCCAACGAGCAGATTTGAAGTCATATGAATATTTAAGTGCTAGTTTGAAAACAAAAGCGCCATTTGGGCCTCCCAAGAAACACTTGAAGGAAGAAGGCTTGTCAGTGGAGCATATGCTAATGCAGGATGTCCAGGTGTGTCAGTATGGCTATGTTTTTTGTTACAGTGATGTAACTATGGCTTGGCACTTCTTCTCCTTCTTCCACTGAATCCCACTGTCCCTAATCCAAAGGTCAAGAGTGGTTTCTCCACTGAGTTCTGACACTTATAATTCAGAACTTAGATATGATCTGGTAAAAGTTTGTATGAGTCTTCAGGCCATCTTATATTCAGGTTTGTTAATAGAAAAATGGGATTATAAAATTCCATATGAAGGCTTATGTTAGACAGTTAAGAGTTTAGAGTTTTTGATTTGTAGGATTGACTTTTAATCAATTGATAATATACCCTAAGACATGTAGAGATCTGTCTTGGGGTTCATGTAGCCTTACACTCAAAAATGTTTACAAACATACGTATTTGTTGTTTAAAATAACAAATATGTATATTAATTTAAATACATATGTTTGTGTAATAGATACGTCATATAATAATAAAAATCTATCTTAATATAAATTTTTATTTTAAAAATCTGAGACCAGGAAATTGTTGCTTGTACTTAAACAAAACCAGTAAACATTAAGACCAATAGCTGACAATGCAGTATGGGGACTAAAAAGTGGTAATCTCCTTCAAAGAATCAAAAGAAATACAAAGTCTTGGGGAAAAAAAATAGATTACATACAGAGAAAACTTTCTCCCATCATTGGGAATGCGGGCTGCAGAGGATGGAGCACATTAGTAGTAGGACACAGACAGTTTAGATGGCTTACAAGCAGCAGGGTTGCAAGGCTGGAGGCTGTGCCTGAGGAAGGGCTAATCCTGCATAGATACAAGTCTTGAGGCACAGTCACAGGGGCCACACAGTGATTTTACGTACCCCATGAAACAATATATCTTAACCTACATATAGTCTTAGCTTACACCAATTTTGAGTTCAATGGATATCCTAGCTTAGACATTAACTAAGTACTTGTTCTTCCTATTATTATATGGAAATTTTTCTGTATATCCAAGTGTATATTTCTTGTTGAAACAAAAGCTAAAATCTCTGTTCTTCAATGAAGTCACATGCATTTCTGTATTCAATAAATATACCACTAAAGGTTTGGCAAAAATAAATATGAAACAATTGTATCTTAACTCTCTACCTTATACTCAGAAAACATGTTTCTCTTTGCTAAAGGGAAGTACTTCAATCATGGGTTCCGAATTACTTACAAAATAATATTTTTCTATTCACAGGCTTGGTGTACTATTTCCTCAAAGCCTGAAAACTCATTGGGAAATTATAAATATTGTGACTGGGCTGGAAAACAACTGTGAGGAAAGTGGAGGAAGGAGGTGGGTGGGTCACAACAGCTTACCAAACTTCAGTAGTCAAGAGATATTTTTGTAGGCTGTATAATGACTAACTGTTCCATACATTATTCAAGAGTCAACTCTACTAGAACAGTTCATAAAATGTGACCTGTAAAGAAGGTTGTCCTTTGTCCTCTTGAGGAATGTAAAATTGAACTTTGAATTTTAGTTGAGGATATGGCTTCCTGATATCAGTAACACCATAATTTCTGGTACGAGTCTACTGACTCACACTCTCAAATGTCTTCCTTATATTGGGGTGCAAGGTAATCAAAGGATACAGAGTCCAGAAAAAATGACCAACAGCTGTGACTCAGAAATGCCAAATGAGTTTTGACACCGGAAATACCAATGCCCTAAGTATGATGTGATATTGCTATTCAAAATAAATTCCAAATACAGAAATTATTTTGAATTAGAAAAAGTTGAGCATCCCTGAAGTGTTCTGCAACCTTCTTATTTATTTCTGCTTTATTCTGAAAATGAAAGGAAATTCTTTTTGACTGTGTGCAAAACTGAAACTCAGCTTTTTGCTCTAAATCTCCACTAGAGATATGACTCCCTGAAGGGAGTTTAGAAATTAATCTATAAGTGAGACAATTTAATTTCCATCCTTCTCACTTCCGTATTCCCAAAGACACTCTGGATCAATTGCTTAAAAAAACTTCATTAGCATAAACAATGCTAATTTAATATTATAAACAACTAATTAGGACATCTGTTCAAAACTATTTTGACAAATGAGCCTAACAGGCTCACTATCATTCCCACCAAATCTGTTAACCTATGAATGTCAGAGGTGGGTGGTTCAAGCAACTTTGGCAGATGGCCCAGTTGTTTTACCAGGCTGAAAATATTAAGAGGACCAAAACCTGGTTAAAATGAAGGACTTGTCAAAACAGAAGCTGGACTCAAATTTTTACAAATGTGCCAGTGGAATCTGTGGAGAATCAGTTCTTCCATCTAAACATGTATAAATATTGTCTCAACTGGTGCTCTCTGGAATTTGGAAGAGTAATTTGAACTGGTTAAACAAATACACGGTGTTTCACTCTTTAGCAGACAAGCATTTGTGACTCATTTATAGTAACAGCATTTTTACTGGGTTTCCAGTGTAAAACTGAGGAAGAGTTTTGTGCTGCAAATACCCTGCAGTGGTTGTTCCACAACACCATGATATAATATTTGTCACAACCTTCCCTTTAAACTGGCATTGCTGTTCCTGTTCCAGAGGTTTATGATTTTCCAAGCAACCTGTGTGACAATGCAAAGAGGAACATGCGTTCCTGCAAGGCACTTACAGCTGTCACTTTGTACTTAAGACTTATAAATTAGGGAATGTATCATTGAAACCAACTGTGCCAAGAAGAAATTTAAGATAGATATTACCGCCTGTGGGGCTTGTGCTCAAAACACTTCAAACACTGCAATTACTGTTTTCAGAGGCAAAAAATGCAGGCTACTTTTGGTCAAGTAGGACTTTAATTCAGCTTATCACTTACTCAGTCTTTTTTTTGCATATTATCGTTATTATTCACCATTAATTAATTCTTTCTTAGTTCTATTCTATTTGTAAGAAATAATATACATATATATGTAGATATATAATCTGTCCTGAATATTTTAAACACAATTTGAAGAGAATAATAGCAACAATAAAATGTTTCCAGGACACTGATAATGATTTATTTTCTTATTGTCTTGGTTTTTTATCCCAGAAAATAAATGAACTCTTCTACTTAAAACAGACTTTGAGAAATACAAACCAAAAGCAGCAGAGTAAAAACCATTTACAAAACTTGAAATGCCTGATGACAGATCACAGGCCTCAGTTTAATTGCATCTGTATCTACTTTCAGTTACATTAATGGAAAAATGGAAAAATTAACTCTGAGGTCAAATGTTGTCCATTTTCACAGGAACAAAAACCCTCTGGTATATTATGCAGCTACCTATAGCATAGATATTTTCAAGACAGTGTTGCATGAGCTAAAGGGGTAATATGAAATAAGAAAGGAATCCTTTTCCCCCTTTTCTATAAAACATGCCTATGGTTCAGAAGAAATTATAAAGTAGAAATAGTGACAACCTTTTCTGCAGATAGCATATTGCCTGAGAAAAACTGGAAAGTACATAGTATTTTAATGCAGAGACTGGGACTTTTGAAGATGTTTGCATTGATATTTTTCCACACTCAATTCTTAGTCTGCTCAGCTCCAGCAGGTTTTCAGTTTTGTCCAGGAGAAAAGAAAAAGTGCTTTTAGAGGCATTGTTCTTCACACTTGGTGAATGAACAGAACTGACCAATGGATTTTCTCTTACTTTCTATGTATTATTAGACAGAAATACCTTGTTGGAAGTCCTAATACTCTCTAGAGCACAGAAACTCCTAGACTGCACAAAATGGAGACTCAGCCTGTTCTCATTTCTGGAAAGAATGCTTGTAAGTGCCCACAGGGTAGGACTGGAAATGGAACACTTGAGGTTTGCTCAGTAATCCTGCTGCTAAACATAACTTAGAAATGAGCATGATGGCATCAACTACAATTAGTATGTAGTGAATGCATTTTGGATTATTTTGCAACGGTTCAGTCTTGCATTGGTTGTATAAATTTCTGTCCCCTTTACTTGCATGGTAGATTAGAGTGTCCAGGAAAATGGAACTATTGCAATTTATTAAGACAGTATGGGAAAACATTATTAAAGCTATTATGACCACAATATTTAAATGGTTGTACAGTGATCAGTGATACAATAGCTTACAATATTCTCAATATTCTGCAATTTCATTACTACCAGAACTTAACTGTACATTCCAAAGGAAAATTTAGCTGTCTTCTTGTTTTTTTTTTTTTTAAAGAACAATATTTAGTTTAATAAATTACATTTACATGTAATTATTTAGAGACAAAACCCCCAGTGACAATGTCCTATTAAACTGCTCTCAATACCAGTTTCCATATATGAATATTATTGTTTGTTTTCACACTTGCTCAGAATATACTGAAGAGATGTTATTCATACTTACCTTTGACATAATCATTTTCTGGTTTTACCTTCTTTTGAGGTTTTACCTTCAATGATTCACATATGTTCAACTCAGTGACTAAATTCTGCTCAGTGCTTTGCTAATCACTGTCATACAATCTGTTTACTTTATCAGTTTCAATTTGCTAGAAATCTAGTTGGAGATGTTGTGATAATATTATATTTTTGAGACAGCAATTTTAATTAAGAAGCTGTTTTTTTTCCTAAGGCTGTTTTTTTCTCAGTTCTGGTTTGTGACATGAAGTAATAGATGAAAACAGTTTTTACTTCTGAGAAGAAATTTTAATCCTGTTATACCTGTTGAACAGTGAGAAGTAATTTAGTCCTTTAGGACATGTTTTGACAAAGCACCTCTTGTAAAAGCAGTATGCCTTGTGAAACGGCAAAGAGCAAAGCCAGAGGAACTGGGATCCCCATATACCTTCCATAACTGTACCATATTATATAAACAGAGGAAAAATCCAGAAATATTGCTTGTTGTGAGGATATGTGGACAGATTGTTTCAAAATTTAAAAAGAAGCTGTGAAAAAAAAGTGAAGAGGAGAGCAAGTCAGACAAAAGAGAAATAACTTTATTGTTGTGACAATGCTAATGAAGACAAACTACAGGAAAATAATTTTCTTTAAATTTATATTCTGTTCCTTTTTTGTGATTTGTGCTTATGTCACAAGCATAAAATGAGCCATTGAGAGGCACACTCTACAGAAGAGGAGGAAGAGGTTTCCACTTGAAATGACCTCATACAATACATTCAAAATGTTTTAACCCAGCAATTCAGGCAAAAATAAAAGCAGAAATAATGTTTTAGTTACAGAAAACAATAACTTGGTGATTTTGTCTAAAGCTTCCACATCATGTATTGTTTAAATACATTGCTCCTTCTTGCATGTTGGGATATAAATGAGCCAAGTTTTGCTATGAGTGGGGATTTTTTTATACTACAAGTTTCATGTATATCCTTATTCATGGACAACAGTGAATCATTAATGTGACTCATTCACGTGGGAATACAATGAAGAATGGATTGGCTTCTCTTTAAGAAAAAAGGAATGGAGTCACAAAAGTTATTAGCAGATAAAATACCCAACTGAAGAGCTTGCAGCAGATTCATCTGCCTTGCTGAGCTGAAAATTAAGTTCTGGAACAGTGGACGACAGGTCCCTTCAGCACATGGAATCACTCAGAGTGATCGACTGGGTGTAAGAGATCTTCCCAGCCAGAGAAGAATCTCAAATGGATCTGGGTGGAGCTTTTCAAAGCTGTGAAACACAAAGAACTTTAATTCCTACAAAATGTTCACGGAAGTTTCTGGGACATGACTTTTCAGCAGAATCAAGCATGGGACAGATGCACATCAGAAATAGAGGTATAATTAGATCTTTCATTAGTTTTTATTGAATTGACTTGCAATTTGGCTTTGATGTAGACTCACTTCCATTACAGCTGCAGTCCTGTGGAACAAGTAATACAAATCTATGCAAAAAGAGGTTCCATACCCCAGTGTCTCTACTCTCTTTCTTTCAGCATTTGCAGACCCTTTATTTCTCACCTTCCCTAAACTGTTGGAAGAACTTTTTATTTGGATGAAACATTCTGATTTTGTCCCCTTTTAATTCAGAAATGGGAGTCTGAATGCCGCAGAAATACTGCAATCAGAAATGTTCAAAACGTGTAACAGTTACTCTGTACAGGTTGATATGGAGGATGACATGGAAACAGCCTGGTTCTCACCAGCAGAAAAGTCTGATGAGTAACAAACTACCCTTAAGCCATTAATTAAACAAGTATTGCATGGGTAACTGTAGAGGCACAACTCTCCCACTGCTACAGTTGTAGTGCCACAAAGTCAATAATTTTTCAAGGTTTCACTTCTAATGAAGGACTTCTAAGTAACTTGAACGATAGGGAGCAGAAATAATAAAACACACCTAATTAGTGTTTAAATTACTGAAGTAGCCTAACAAGAAATAGGCCTAAAATAGCTTTTTGCATAGGCAAACTCTTCTACTCTGCATCAGAATTGATAAAAAATATTAGCATAAACAAAATAATTATCGTTATAATCCAAAATATTACTATGCACGTGGAAGTATTTGGAGTTATGAAACTCAATAACAGTGAGTAAAAATCAATTTTCAGCAAGGCTGGAGCCCCTGTGCTTTGTCTGGGGGAAACAGGTTTTGCATGTTCTTGACTGTGGTACACCCTTTGAGGTAATAAAGTGGCTTGAAGTGATTTTGTTAACTCTGTATCCAATTCAATTTCCAATTGTATTATGTGTATGTAGTTTATAAGAGAGTGGTGTTTTGTTCCAGTTTTGCATTGAAGAGTTGTATTTGCAGAATTATCAGCATAGCACATATCTTCCACAAGTCACATAAATTACATTAAAATGAACAATGAATATGACATTTTTTGAATGACAGTTATAGGTAAGAAATTCATTCTTTCCAGGACAACCACTGGGAAAATATACAACCTTTTAAAAACCAGGAAATTCCTTAGTAAGATTATAATAATGCTGAAAATACTTATGCATATTGTGGATGACCCATACAAGCTTCTACTGCTGCAGGAAATCAGGCATGCAGCTTTCTCAGAACAGCACCAAGACAACTAACTGCTACTAAGAAAATAACATTTAATTAATACTAGAAAAGAATGCAACTTGCAAATTGTTTTGCAAACATTGAAAGATCAAAGTAATGAATATTAAAAGATCAATTCAGATAAATGCACTACCTGGTTCTATTAAAGCCTTCTTCCCAAACAAGGATTCAATATTAGAAACCTAAGATCACAGGCAATTGCCAGGTAAGGTAAGAGTAACATTTAGAATAACATGCTGTGCATGCAACTGCTGAGTGTTAAACAACTGGGTAGGTGTCTGAGTTATTAATCCTGTTCCTGAGTCAAGTTGACACCTCTCCTGAAGACAAGTGCCTGTACAGTTCTAGGAAGAGCTTTATGGTTAGAGCATTTGGCTAGAAATACAGAAATCTTGATTTAATACTTCCTTATTGACTTAACAAATTTAAGCCTACATCATTTATTAAAAAAAATTCCAGACATTATTATGGTTCTGAGACAGAACATGATGCTGTGACCTGGTGGACCAGGCACTAGACTTTGACAGTGAATGATCTGGAGGCAGCAATGACTGGTTCCTCAAAGAACTGGAGCATTTCTAAGACCTGCTAAAGGAGGAAGGCCTCTTCAGAAACTGTGCTAGGCACTAAATTGCTCCAGTGCTTTTCCATTTTCTAATCATATTCATGTAAATAAAAACAAAACCCAACACCTTTGAAACTGGGTAAGTAATCAGCTCTGCTACAATTTCACAGCTCTTCACGATGAAGAAATGCCACGTTTTAAAAGATGCAGTCACTTGCTGAGATGAATTTGAAAGCTGAATGTGTAGTAGATATGCTCTGACAATGTCTCTCAAGTAGCTTTCCTTGGAGAACACATGCAGGAAATGACATAATTTTGGATCCTAATCTAGCTGTATAAGCAAGGTGTGAGCCAAGCATTGTGAACTGCTCAGCTATGTCAATTGTAGGCATCTCTGGAATTCAAGTTTTAAAATGTGACTCAGCTTGGTATTTTGTATGCCAGGGCAGTGAGGAATTTTTTTTTTTTTGGTGCTGTTAGGACTTGATTTCTTGCATTACAGACTAGTTACCTCACACTTGCCATGCTTTTGCCTCTTAGTAGGATTGTTTTCAGAGAGATTACTGCACAAAGGAATGGAGTGTAGGTTTATGTTGCAGATTAAACTTGGAAGTGGATTCGGTTGTGTATAAAGATGTTTTGCATGGCAAATTTTCTTTTTGGATTTTAAGGTATGTAGATAGCAGGAGTTTTTTCTTCTAATTCAGATTAAATGTTTATTGTGCTTTTATATAGACAGCAGGAAAATGCTGTAGGCAGAACAAAAAGGGCATTGTTCCTAAGTTATTTTCATTGTTTTGTTAGAGCATGTCTCAAGAAAATTTTCTTCCTTCCAATTACAAATCTGGCATCTTTCAGAGACATGGAATGTACAATAATTATAATGATCAAGTAGTAGAGTGTTTGAATGTGTGCCTAAAATGTATGGGTAATTGGTATAAAATGTGAAAATATTTGATTAAATACTCTGAGACACTCCTCTTCACATCTTAAAGAGGAAATTGTGGTGCGGAGACTTCATGCAAATCATACCTGCTGTGATGGGCTCTGCTCATATCTATTGTATTTGGTTACAGTAATTCACTGACTGAGTTTCCTCAATAACAACTGCTTTCCAAGCTTTAGCAAAATAAACAAACATAAAAACCTTAATCTGTACTGCGCATATTGATTGATTGATAATCTATTTGTTCAGTTTATTTATGCAGATGATCGTTCTTGTGCTCTTAGGGCTGTAAGAACACGTTCATGTTTGTGAGTGAACCATCTGGGCTTAGCTGACCTTTATTTCCTCCATTAGTCATCATATGCTCCATTAGCTTAATTTTAACCTCCTTTGAAATATCTACATTTTGACATTATTCAGTTTATCATATATAATAATTAAGACTTAATTGACTATTCTGAATAATGTTGTTTTCCTGGTCCTGATATTGCAATCTGCCCTTAGGAGAAAGACAGAAGGGAGAGAAGACAGACTAAATTAATTCCCTAAAACCAGGCAGAGGGGCACTTCACTGGTTAAAGACTTCAGGTGTATAATTTTCTAATTCTGAATCTTTCCAAGAAGAGATGTCTAGAATGATTTCTTTCAGTACTTTCCAGACATTTTAAGTTACATCAGGACAGTTGGATAATTCCTGCAAAATATCTCTGAAAAGTTCTATTTTCTTTATGTAAATATCATCTTAACTTGAAAATGAAGATTCCTGAGGGAGAATTTCACTGAAGAATGTTGTAATAATTGCACAGAATATGCCTTGTGTTTTCTGAAGCTGTGCTGAAATTTCATGAGAAATTATGAGTCACTTTTTTTTCTTAAATTGCTCTTATATCTGATCCTAGAACTGTAAAATGAAATCACATTTTCTCTGAATGATAAAAAAATGAAAATATTACTCTCTGTTCCTTTTTGCCTGGTGGATTTTTGTATGGCCAGTTCTCTATTTTTCCATTCTTTCTAGACCACACCAACAGTACATAGTTTGCTATCTAGGCTTGTTTTTGTTTTTTATTCCTGTAGGGCATTCTGATGTTTGCAAGTGAAGAGGACAAAGGTTTTGTGCACACAGCATGACTATTCAGGAGGGTGTAGCACAGTCTCATTTTGAACTTGCCACTAGCAGCATCAGGTTAGAGGAAGTAATCTATGACCTATCAAAATGTACCTGACATCAGATTCAGCCTGCTCTGAAAGCAGATTCCTGCAAGGCTTTGATATTGAATCCTGGGATGGTATAGTGACAAGTTACTGCTCTGTCATGAGATAGCTATCTCCATGAGACGACAGAGAAATCTGTGAGTAAAAAAACCCAATAAATGTCACTCTATTTGTTATCAGATTATACCATATCTAAAGCAAACACTGAAAATGGTACATAGATTACTTGTTGTCTGCCTTGAGCCTACTTCAGTCTACAGAAAGCAGGAAACATATAGTCAAAGTGAAGAGGCAAACAGAAGATATTCAATATCCTGGTAAAAGGAGACAATGGAGAAAAGCAACAGATATATAAAAGTTAAGTGGTCAGATTACATTCAGTGGGGGGTAAAATTTTTGAAGGATAGGATCAGCTAAGCGCCAGAAATAAAAAGACTACAGTGGTTATAACCAGACAGTGAGAGATTCAGGGCTGGAGTGATAACATACAGCAGCAGAGACTGAAATGTGATAAAACTGAATGGATGAAATAGGATTAAGAGAGATATAAATAAATTAAATCAACTGAAACCCTTCTTTGCTTCTGCCATGCAATTATATACAGTGTTTTACTTATCATGAAGCTCAGAAAATAGCATTTTCAACAAGCCATGTTTGTTCAAAAAAAAAATAAAAAGACCAAAAATGTGACAAACAAACATATACCTGCATAAAGGGAATATTTTTGCAGTTCTCTTGATCTTTCTTGAAGCATTTTCCTCTCTCTAAAAACCTCCTTGTGTCAACAAGATAAAGCAGCCATTCTGTGAAAGACATCACATTGTGCTGTTCAAATAAACTTTCTGACAAAACCAGCTTAATCAAGGAACCCTTTTGCTGTTTTATTGCAGTGCACATTTTTTGGGGTTTTTTTGTTTTGGTTTGTTTTGCTTTGTTTTGGTTTTTTTTTTGGCAAAGCATCTACAGGAAATCTTTCCATCAAATGGGTAGGACATATATATATTTTATATTGATGATCTATTAGTTGTAGCACTAATAGATTCTGGTAGTGAGAGCAATCTCAACTAATATATCCATCAAGTGGGTAACAGTTATACATAGTCTATATTTGTGATCTTGTAGATAATCTCAAATAATTTTATGTGGTTGAATCAGCATGTAGTCAAAGTCAGTGTCATGTTATTTGTAATTTGAGAGTGACTAGTGCCTCCCAAGTGCAGTTCAGCTACTTAGTTCCACAAGGAAGGAATCTGGTAAAATAATTTTTAAATGCCTGAAGTTAGGTGAGAGGAATATCACCCAAAGTGCCCCAGAAAGAGAAGGCAAAATAACATGGATCTACTGTTAACAGTGGAATTATTTATCAACAAAAACTCCTGATGGCTTAATTTCAGGATACAGACTCAAATTTGTATTTGTGGCCTCTGTCCTTCATGAATTACATATGTTCTGTAAGGTACTGGAGAAGCTAAATGCTATCCCAGCATTTAGGATAATAATAGGCTAAGTTAGAAGAAACAGAGAGAAAATTAGTGATAAACTCTGCTTGGGATGTCTGTCTTTTATTAATATCAGGTTTTAATTGCTGCAGCTGTGAGGGAAAATGCTTACCTGACAGTCGGCCCCAGAATCATCTACAGTCTGGGAAATGTGGCCCCAGGAGTTTCCTGCTGATCACTAGAAGCACTTTATCTGATTGATGCTATCTAATGTCTTCAAAGAGGTCTGTGTCCAACAAATTTACTTTCTTATCATTTTGATACATATCATATGTATCAAACACCAAGAAATGGAATATGCTGGTTGGCATAGAAAAGCATAGTGGCAAGGGTTTCAGTAAGTTATCACACAATTTCAAAGCCAGCCTCAAGTGGCCTTTGTCATTATTTCATGCTTCCTAAAACTTATTTTTCCATGCTGATTTTTAATACCCACTTAACCAGAAAATAAATATGATATTCAAGACAATAAATTACAAAAGACTTAAAAAAAAAAGGAAGCAAAAATTACATAAATCATGATAATTTGATATTTCTTCACATTCTGAAAAGTTTATGATCTGAAGCTTGGACAATTTATAGATCTCTAGGATATTAAGAAGGAATTAATAACTTTCTAGTGCTTTGCTAAAAGCTTTAGTTTTCCCTGAATTTTGGAGATAGTTGCAATTTTTTTATCTGATCAGTTAGGGTCCTTGCTTTGAAATTTAAATCCAGCTTGCTGTTGGATATATTGTATTCTATTTGCTTATTACAGAAAAAGATAGTTGAACCATCCAAAGAAAAGCCTGGATTGCTGTTCCAGTCTGTGTTACATGCTCCTAATAAAGCAACTTCAAAGTTTTATCTATTTGACTGGAAGGAAAAAAAAAAGCCTACAAAGACACAGATTTTAAGTCTGAATACGGGAGAGTGATATTACATAGGAACATTGATTTGTTATCAGGAATAGGTAATAAAAGATTGCATTCCAAATTCATATTTTGTGAATTAAGAGGGCAAAATGCAGCAGATATTGATCTCTTCACAGAGGTAAACAGCAGTTGCAAATACAAATGACTGTTTCACAACATGAAAGATGTCCCAGGGAGCTCACTTGGTATCAATATAAAACCAACAAAACTTCTACTGAACTAGATAAACCTTAGAAAACAGATGTCTTTTAAGTAGTATTAGAGTCAGAAAGCCAGCTGCTTGGGCACAGCCAAAAGCTGATGCAGGATTTGAGAAAGGGAAAAGCATCTGTCTTTAAGTCACTGGCTTATCTGGGATTGACAAAGGCCAGGTAATGGCTCACTGCCAGTGAACCCACTCCACTGAGATGGGGAATGGGGCAGGTGGAACAAATCTCTCAGATTCTCTCAGACTTCTCCAGATTGCTACCAGGGACAACATTTTTTTTGTGCTACCCAAACAGCTAGAATCATTAGGACAGGGGTCAAAGAGTCCAGCCAGATCCCAAAACTGTGCTGCATCCTTTGGCATTGCTTAGCAATATGTTGTTTGTTCTAGAGAAGAGTTTTGACAGCCTTGCTCCCAGGTTGCTGCTGTTTAAGCATTCTGTTATTGTCTTTTATGGAGTTTGTGTGATCTATCAAGCCAAGAAGAAAACTTTTCAGATGTTCCCTGGAAATACATATTACATTTATTATAATATCTAATTGTGTGTCCCATAACTAATATAATTAATAAATCTGAGTTTAGAGGAATATTAAGGTTAAATAAAAAATCTAAAGTATGTAAAAAAGAGAAAGACATAAGGCTGCAATACTTTAAAATAATTAGCCAATAAAGAACTATCAAGAATATATTAAAATGAAAAATTTTTCAGGAAATAAGAGATTTTTAGGCAGTTAAAGCAAATTACGTATTTGTCAAAATATATATTTTAGTAAAATCAATGTGTATGAAATATTGCATAAACCCCAAGCCTTTTAAAAATGCTGTTTTATGAAGAAAAGCAACTAAAGAGTAGTTAATTTGCCTATTATTAAGGATACTTCAGAAAAATAAAAATCCATTTGAATGTCATTGTTACCAAATATGTGTCTTGCATACAAACTTTCCTAAATGCAATGGAGAGCACTGCAGCAAGTATGCACATTGTAATGGCTTCATGTCTTCACCCACTGAATTCTCACATGAAGTAGAGAAATCACTTTTTCTGTGTACCTTTCAGGTAAAAAATGACTTTGCAACCTGTTCAGGAATTTGAGGTGACTGAGTTTGAGCAGTGATGTGAATCTCAAGTTTCCTAACTTACTGATGAGTGCCCTGTCAGTTTATGTGCGCTGCAAATCAACCCATGTACTCTGGGGGGCCAAATTATCATTTACAATCTTATTTAGCCAAAGCAAACATTATTTGATGAATGATGCACATTTTTCATTCATAATTTCTGTGAGTGTTTCACTCATGAAGGACCTGAGATGCCTATGCAGGTACCTGGGAGCATTGCTTTTTCTTCAACAGAGAGTTTGGCAGATGGGTGAGATGCCTGCAACATAAAACATGCAGGGAGTAAGATCAGACCAAATTATAACCTGTTTTGTGAATATAGTTTCTATTTTTGTCTCTTGGGTAACTCAGTTAGCTGGGAAAATCCAGTAAGGATGTAGATCTCTGTGTGGTGAAACACAGCAACTTCTTGAGACTGACAGTATGATCTGATAGGAGGCAGGGCAGCCCTTGACAGCTAAGTTTGAAGTCTTCCTTGCTGAACAACCATTCTTTCTCAGAATAATATCCTGTATTTCCTACCCATGAGGTCACTGCTTTGAATGCCTGCTTTTGAGGAGAACTAGCTTGGATATAAGGAAGATGGAAACTGGTAGTCTAAATGTTTGTCTGGAAAAAAAAATTGACCTGCTAACTCCAGGTGACAAAGAAAACTTCTCTGGATTTTGAGACAGGTTGCAACTAAATGATGGATTATTTGATTATTAGGTATTTATAGATTATATGCACATTTTTGGTCAAAACTCTGGGAAATCTTCATAGGAACGAGTAAGATTTATAAGGTATGTGTCAGGAATTATCAAAAAGAACACTGCTTTCTTTGAAAGTGCCTCAATCTTGGTGTAGCAGAGGTGATGCTGATGGGAGAAGACATGCTGTCTTTCCTAAAAGAGATATGGGAAGAGGAAGGGGAAATAGAGGGAAGGCAAAAATTGGAGCAGACACAAAAAAAGAATAATTTTAACACAGAAAATACATTTTGAGAATAAAAAAATAAAAGAAAGAGGAAGAACGGGATTAAGAGCAGAAGTGAAACAGATGAAACAGAATAAAAAAAAGCCTGAGAAGTTAGAACACTACTTCACAGTACACTAGAATTACAAAATAATCTGTTTCAAACTGCCATTAATTTTGATAGATTATTAGGGTATTTGCGACTCAGGCTTCAAAAAACTCACTGGTAATGTGTCTTTTATGAGTCTGTAGCAGCATGTTAAGTGCTATGAAGGTTCACATACATTTCTAGGATCGTGATCACTTCCCCCGTGTCAGAGATTCTGATTCAGCTATGCTAAGTATGATTCAGCTGTGCTAAGTATAAAACTCATGGGAAAACTACTAGCAGAAAAAATGTGCTATGAGAAAAACCTCTAGTGTCATAAAAATTGGACTACTCTCTGAAATAATATCACACAGAGAGAAATTTTCTTCCATCTTGTCTGTTCTTAAGCTTAGCTAATTCTACTTCACAAGAATCTTGAGCTCATTAATGACAGCCTTCAAAAGGAATACAATTGAAAATTTCTTTTCCTTAACGTGAAATTTCACACCCATGGTATCCCTGTGAATCATCTTAAAAATAAATACAAACACTATATTTTTATCTGATTGGCTGTGATTTTGAATACAGAATATCAAAGCCGCCAAGACTTTGGGATAAAAGAGCTTTTGAGAAGTTCAGCAGTTTGGATGTGGTGTTTGTACATCTTTCCAAGTAGGTGAGCAGCAGATGCAAAAACTAAGACAAATGTGACCAGTGTTGGAGTCAGAACTGGAAGCAGTGCAGAAAGTCGAAGCGTAGGCAGAAAAGAGGGGTCTGGAGAGAGGAGGAACCTGTTGGTGATTTGCAGTGGGTCACACTGCACAGCTGATGTCTGTGCAGCCTTAGGGATGCAATGTACCCCACAACTTCCACAGCCGGAGCTGGGATGACCATGCTCGGGAGCTGTGCCTGTGAACTGTTTCACTGAGTTGCGATAAATCATCGCAATGTGATCTGTGCCAGAGGTCATCACCACCAGTTTATTTAATCTTAAATTTGTAATAGGTTACTGCAGGTAGGCAGTAAAAGACAACCAAATGGAAAATTAGTGGCAGCTTTTCTTTGGATGTTGTTGCCTGATGACCTGCATAGCTGCTAAACATGATCAGAGATGCACCTAATGCTTATTTAGGTCTTGTTTCTTTTTGCAAAAAACATTAAAGCTACTTGTCAACTATTGACCTATGAGTTATGTTTTAGGCCTTGTTATTTTCAAGTTGTAAGTGATGATTCAGTTTAAGTTTTATTAATAGGAATCTGAAGAGAGAAGCAGATATCCCAAATCTTAAATTCCAAGGGTGTTATATAAATTTTTAGTAAAAATCTCACCTTTCAATAAACCTGCAGTATGATTTTAGTTTTAGGAAAAAAAAAATCAAGATTTGTGCATAAAATTAAGTTGCATGTAACTTTAAATGAAATGAAAAGAAGAAAGCATTCATAAAGTAACTCTCTACCTGGTATGTAATGTATGCAATTCCTTCATTACTGCTACAGATATACATTTCTTTGCCAGAAGGCAGAAGTTTTTTCTGAGGAAACGTGTTTAGGCACTGAATCTTTGCTTTAAAGGGACCTTTTGAGGTTTTAAGAAGCAGTTTTACATTAGCTGTGGTATTATCTCAGCTGTGAAATGCAGTAATAGTGCAATTTTAATTGGCCTTCTAGAATGGTAGTTTTCAAAGGTAATCTACAAGAAGACTTAAAAACCCCAAAAAAAGAGAGCAGCTGTTTTAATTGTAATGACGTCTTGCTTGAAGAATTGATACAATCTAAGTGTTTGTCTAGTTCATGTCATTAAGCAATCAGAAAATCGTCCCTCTTACAGTTTGCATTTTGTGTGGGAATCATGAATATTTTAGGAGCCACTAAAAGTGGCTGCATAGAAAAAAACATGAGGAAAAATATCTCTTTTCATTGCTAATATCTATAACCCCTTTCTATGATGTCAAGAACTTCAACAATGATAGCCAAAAAATAGAAATATTTCTTTGTAATTGCTTCTATTTCCAATATGAACTGTATTCTACACATATGAAAGAGTTCTACTTGCTCTAAAAAGGGGCAAGGATTTTTAGAGATCCAGACAAGATAAACTGCAAGGAATTAAAAAGCTTTTTTTTCTCAATGCAACTGAAGAAATCTCAGAATTATTTCATACATATATGAAAAAAACAGTTTAGGAAAATGTCACTCCTTAGACAATGCAGTATTACCATGTTGCAATAATCTAATTATCCAAAACTGAAAAAAGTTGTTTAGTCAGGATGACTGAGTGTTGAACGAAATATTTTGTATTTTTCAGAGCTGAAAAAGACTCACAGCCCCATATTGCAGCTGACAAAAATGAAAACAGAGAAAAAAATGCTCAGTGAAGCTCCAATATAGTGCAGTTTTCACCACACTGACAGCTTTAGTGCCTATAAACAGATAAAAGAACAGCCTTTTTTAGTGCAAGAAACAAAAACTATTCCACCAGTAAATAAATGGGGGATTTTAGAAATTAAATGTCAATTTTATTTAATTCAGAGAGATATTAGAAGATATCATCTGTATGTATACAAAGCACAATCATCCCTCAATTAAAATCTCCTGAGAGATATTATTAGGTAGAATTGAGTTCAAAAAGGTTTCTCTTAAATACAAAGTAGGTTGATAATATATACAAAAATCCCTCTACAAACACGAATGTAGTGGATATTAAACAAGACCCGAGTGTTCTCGAAAGCATTGCCATCTGTACATAGTAAACATAACACAACAAGAAAAAGCTTTCTTCCCCTCCCCCCCCCCGCCCCAAATTTCTGTCCTTTTTTGTACTTAGTTTCTGAATATTGTTAGGATTCTTTTTAGCATTTCAAGTGCTAACCCTGAACCCGAGCTTATACCTCTTTTTAAGATATAAAAATAATCTTACTTGTTTTAGTTGCATGCTATTCATTTTGCGTGGAAGTTGGCAATGGTAAAGTTATTGATTTAAATAGCAGCATTTAAAGGCAGTGCAATTTGCAAACACTTCTAGTAGCTAAGTTAGAACTTGAAAAGAATGTTGCAAGCTATAATGAAAATTCCAGTTTCTCTCACTTATTGTAATGTTTTCACATTCTGCATTCTTGATGCAGGCTGAAAATCATTATGCAGGTTTTATAATACAATCACTATCTTGCCAGGAAGTATAGTACAATCATTTTACAGCAGAGCTTTTCTAGTGTACTATTCTACCTTTTTTTTTTTTTTAACCAGCAAGGTTTTACAAACATTCTCAGCTGCATATTAGGCCGAGGTACAACCCCAACAGAAACTCTCCAAATAAAAGCAGAATACATGGCAGGCTGAGCAACAGGTATAAGCACCTGTCTCATGCAATCAGAAAAAGACAGCAAACATTTGAATCCTGGGAGGTGCTGGGGCACCTCGTTTTTTGCTTTGTTTTGTTTAGTAGAAGACAATGGCACACCAAGAGGAAATCTTAGAAGGAAGTCTGGTTTAGGCTAGTGCGTATTCCTGTTTGATGCAAGACAAAAGAACAGCCCAGGACCAAATCTGATTTAGGTATGCTTACAGCTGAAGCTCTTTACAGAGCATTAATTTAATGAATAATAAGCCATTGCAGAAACAGGTAGACCCATTCACACTCAAGAAATGTGTAAAGCATATTATCTGGCAAACTGCACAAAACCTGAAATGAGCATCTTCTCTTCTTTCTACTCATCTGCTTTTCATTGCTATTTGCCCAGGCTGGGTATTTTAAAAGTAATGCACCAGACTTGCTGACTACTTGTTACAAAGTTACTCAAGTTCAGAAATTTAAAAGAAGTATTTGTAGCTATGACTTTGCTCTAGAATCAACCAGGTGGCTCAACACATTGGTTAACCCCTCCAGGAAGAAAGCAAGTACTGGAAGCTAGCTACTCCTAAGTTACCCTCTCCTCATGGGAGGGAGCTTGGCCCTTAAATTGCTGGGACTTTGGGGTCATAACCTTTGTTCTATATCTTTGAGATCATATCTTTTTTCTTCTCCATATCTTTGGGATCATATCTTTTGCTTTGCTGTGTTCAACACAAGTCTGAACCTTGCTGGGAGAATGTGGCCTGCCTTTGAAGCAGCAGAAGAGGAAGTTTAGGGAATGTAGTAAAGGACAGTGACCACAGGAGTGTTTTACTGAATGCAATTTCCCTAGGAGCCCACAGCAGTAAACATGCAGCCCGTGCTCTCAGTGAGGCTAAGGAGCATTCAAAGGAGCATTCCACTTGGGTGGCTAGCCTAGTGCTTCAGACAGGAGAAGGAAGCAAAGAATCCCCACAAACAAGTAATCTTGACTAACTCAAACAAGTCCTTAAATCCTACATAAAGCAGTGGATTTTTTTTGTCTGAATACAGAAATTATAGCTGACTGTATGTGTTACTGCTGGCTGCATTTGGCAGGGGTGGCAGTGGTTTCTGTAAGGCAACAGGCATTGCTGTGTATTCAGAAGGGGGTCATATTATTGAAAGTGGGAACTTTTCCTGTCAGTGAATTAACTGGGTAGGAGCTATGATTTGTTAAATTGGGTTCAGCATGAAAAAATAAATTAATTTGCTTAAACCATTGTCAGAGAAAAATACTTCAAACTGATTAAGCATTTGAACAAATGTAGGCTTGGAATGTACAGTTGGTAGAACACTGTATTGATGAATATTGGAAAATTGCAAACAAAACAGTATTTGTGCTTTGTTTTTACCTTACTTATACTTCCTTTGTAGCCCTTTCCCCAAATTCTTTGCTGGATCCAATAACTACTAAAATATTGCTTTGTGGTATTTTTTTTAAGCAGCCTTTGCAAAATATTTCTGGAAAATTAATGGTGAATTTTTCTATGTAGTAATGTTTTCTTCTGTCACAGAATAAAAACAAAGCTCCTGCAGTTGTGCATAAAATATTCTGTAAATACTTTTAAAACACCCCTCCCTCATCCATTTTAGGTAGTTGCAGTAATTTCACAATTATAAGCCGCACCTGGTTATAAGCCGCACTTCTGGGTCTTTGCAATGTTTCGTTCTTTGTCCATATATAAGTCATATCTGATTATAAGCCCCATGTTACAAAACAGAGTATGACAAAAGGTATCTATTCTACCACCATCTGTTGAGGGTGGGGGCAGTGATTCTTATCTCTGTGGGAGATATTCTGCTAATGGGCCATCCATTGAAACCAGGCGGGACACTGTTCTTTATCTTTTCACAACCCATCCTTCCTCCAGCGAGTCATTTTCTGCTAATGGCCCATTGAGTCCCACTG
>PYHW01010620.1:4283348-4296629 GCA_013186435.1 Turdus rufiventris | reverse complement strand
TTTTAATCCACTATCAGTAGATACAAGTTACTTTAAGTCATAACTTGCACAAATTTTCTCACTATCATTGCCTAATACATCCCCACTGAGAGTAGCTGTAATCACTGGTCATTTGTGATATGCAGTGACGTGACTGACTAAATACCAAAGTGATTTTCAAGATTTGAAGCTGTATGCAATGAAATAACTAACTGTATAAATTCAAAAAGGATTATGCCTGCCTGCAAATGAGTGTGATCTACAAGTGCATGGGTCATAAGAAGTGATAGGAAATACCAAAATATTAATAAAATGTTGTGAATGAAATGCAAGATTAAATATAGAAAACCTGACAGTTGCCATGTCTGCTTGTTAGTGTCTTTTTTTCTGCTCTTCTTTTAACTTTTTAATCAGTCCTCTCTGTCAATTAGATAATTTTGCACCTTGATTTCTAATTTGGCTGAATTTGGTAATAGATGCAGAACATAGATGGGGTCTACCTTGTAATTTTGATCTGGAAGCTCTAAATATTGACAAAACTCTGTAGTTATTTGCTTATTCATTGTCATCATCATAGTAAACACACCTCTGTACGGAACTTTGTTGTGTTTAGCACCTTTTTATTGTTATAATCATATTTTTTTCTAATTCATAAGAAAAGATTGTATATTGAACAGTGAATTTTCATATATTTACAATATTTTGTGATTTTTTTGTGGTTGTTGTTTTTGATCAAGAACACTATTCACTTTCTTGTGCTGAAACATGACCAATGGCCCTTGGTGAGAACATTTACTAAAATGACAGGGGAGCCTAAAATGAGAAATATTTTGACAACTGGACATAAATAAGTTTCAGGATTCCAAAGTCATATTTTATCTTGGCAGCTGCCCTGATCAGTTTAATTGGAAAATGCTTTCAGTTGTGTGACTGAGAAAGAAGAATGTGACTCTGGACTATGTAAAAGTTCTGGATTTGTGGTTGCCTTAGTTTTCCTACGCTCTTGTGTTTGGGACTTGTTAGAGTGCTTACAAAAACTGCTTTTGTAAATTGCCTCAGTATTTCTGGATTTTTAGGAGTGGAAGGTAGAAGGTGGATTCAGATACCAAAAGAAACTTTTTGTTCTAATAAACACTTTGATTTGCTTAATTTGTATCCTACAGGGGAATACCATTCAGTGGGTTGTCAGAGTTCACATGATTCTGTATGTAATTACCTTGGTATTATAATTGCCTGTAAATGTCTATACTGGAAATGATGTAAGTTTCTGACCAGGGGGTATGTTTTTACATTATTGCATTATTCATGTTTAAAGCAAGTTGGTGAGGAGTATAATTGGAAAGAGAGAAAACAAGGAATTTAGATTAAAGCACTCTATAGTAAAAGAATTTGGGTTTGGAAGGTTTTTTTTTTTGTATGGCAGGATTGTTGCAAGGTAGATTAAGAAATTTCCTATCTTATAGAATCATTATTTCTGCTCAGAAAAATAATCAAAATTTAATATTTGGGAGGATTTTGGATGAATTCTTGACCTTATGAACAATTCCTGAAAATAATGCGTTTTGGAACCAAAAAAAAATCACAGCGAGCTCATACAGATTAATGTACTACATTGCAAAATAACAATAATTCAGGGAATGATTTTATAACACCGATCAGCTTACAAAATTGTTAAATGCAGTTTAGTATTCTTGTGGACTGCTTTCCTCTGTTTTTCTGGAGCAGTGGAATCAGCTGATTTATATTTCACAGGAAAGGTCATAAAATCAGTAAGACCAGAAATGCAGCAATTTCTACACATGTGCACTAGCAAAACTCCCTGCTTTAATTACTGTTGAGTAATAATAAAAATTAAATTAAGTTATTTTCACTTTTTGTCACATTTTCTATTAAAACTCATGTGATGAATTAAAATAAGCAAACTTCTAAGCTATCAGCAAATGCTTCAATAGGAAATAGTTAGATTTTATGGACTAAATGGATATTTGATTCTCACTTGAAACATTACCTTCCATATTTTCTCCTGTTGTTCCCCAAATTATTTGTAACTCATAAGCTTTTTGTAAGCTTTATAATTCGAAAATCAATCATTCAAATTCTGGAATGAATTAAAAACTTACAGTAATTAAAAACCTTAAAATTCTATATTATGAGAGTGTACAGTTTGGGGTTTTTTTTTAAATCCTGATTTACCATTCTCCTGAACTCTTATCTTTCTATATCATCAGAAACAGTTTTCCATTCCCTCAGTTATTTTAAAGTAAAATGCTGATGACTGTAAGAAAAGAAAAAAAGAGGTACAGTAGTCCAACCACAATAAGACAGAGGTATTTAATGTTAATTAAATGTAGAACACAGTTTTACGGTTTATGTCTCTGTACAGAACATATCCCATTACCTGCTTTGGCAGTTACAGCAAAGAATTCAAGACTTCAGGTGAAAAGAGAAGATATGTTTCCTTACAAAGCAATGACCATATTTTAATTGCTACATAATCTTTTAGAATAATGACAATATTCTTCTCATTTATACATCAAATATTTATTCTAAAACAAAACTGCTCTTATGATTTTCCATTTGCTACGTGTCCACAGAGGACCCAATTATCTTAACAACATTTATTCTTACAAAAGTTTTTTTTTATGACTTGGCTATGAACAGTATCTTATACTGAGTGCCTGATATGCATGAAGTAATTAGGATAGGTCAGAATTAGGCTTTAGACGTGTACAAAACAATGACAAACTCCCTGAGCAGTCTCTCAAGAAGGGATAGTACCTAAAGGAAAAAAAAACCCACGGAATTTTAAAATAGTTTTAATACTTTGAGACTTGGCTACACCAGCTTAGCCCACAGCATAATTCCTGAATATATTAAACTACTGAATGATTTAATGACTGAGTGATGATTTTAGATTAAATTGTATTTTATCACATTCATGTGTGTAATTGTATGAGCATGCACAGAATCAGTTGAAAAGAGCTGCAAACCATGGCTGAGTCATCAAATGCCTTTTTGTTAGGACTCTGGTGAGGGATTTTGAAATGAAAAAGTGTTCTATGCTATACACGGTTGTCAAATATATGTTTTTTTATTTCTCTTATTCTCTCCACGTTCTTTTGTCTTGCATTTTGTAAAGGCATTAGCAATGCTGTGCCAAACTGATCATGAGTCAGAAAACTCTTCTAATGCAAAACAAAAAATACTTTTAAGTAAGAGAAGACAGTTCAACAACTTTTTATTAATTTTTTAATTTTCATTTTATTTTTATAGAGGACTAGCTTTAACTTGTTCAAGAGCCCTTGTAAACTCGTTCCATATCTGAGTCTCCAAGACTGAGAGCAGTGTCCACCACCTGCACTAACTGTTGACATAAAACAACAACATGCTTCTGCTTGGTCTGAGCTGCAAAATGCATGCTCACATTCTTGCCTGGCTCATTTAGTGACTTCAATAGATACAATCTTTGGAGGAAACCTTGTCTTTGGTTTTACTGTGAACATATATACTGCTACTAATGTGAATGAAATGAAAGTGAGGAGTGAAACATGAACTTAAGCCCGATTTTTTTTGGACCAAGAGGCTGGAGCTTTTGGGATCCAGGGGCAAGTCTCTGCTTCATATGAATGATTGCAATCACTCTGCACCCACAATAAATATGAATTGCCTCAGAGCCACTCTAAGTTGTGCCTGGTAGCTTCAGTTTGCAATGGATAATATACGACTAAAAAATAGTGAGAGGAGAGCACCCACTGGATGTCTGCTTTCCTCTCTGGTAATGCACGGCGCTGTAGTTTGGCAGAGGTGCTAGGAGGAGTTACATTTAGCCAATTGCTGCTATTTTCTCTCACTTTTACACTGCTCAAGGGGTGTAAAAGAGCACAGAATAGATGAGAGTCTTTGTCTTGTTTTCTTTTTTTTTTTTTTTTTTCTGATAATAGCTTCTGTGAAAATTGAATATTCACTATGTGAATAGGAGATGAATACAAGAGTGTGCTGAGCACGACTGAAAGTAAATGGAAACAGTCAAAGATACTGTTTTGGTGTTATTGCCTTAATTCGACACTTGTTCATTTTCTTATTGAAAATGTGATGAAGATGAAACATTCTTACCTGTTTTCTCTGAAGAGATTCTAACATTCAATTTAGGACTTCACTAATACACCTTAAAATAGAAAAGCAAGCAAATGTGCTCATGATTGTTTTTCATTATTCATGGAAAGAAAAACTAATTATGAAAACATTTATTTGATGTTTTATTCATGAGCTAAATTTTATAAATTAGTTCCTATAATAATACAGTTGTATACCTTTCTGTTTGGTTCCAGCAGTTTCTTCTATTTATAGCTATGAAAGCTAAACTATTATGATGCAAAGAGGGATGACTGATTAGCAAAATGGATCAAACAATTTCTTCAGAAATTTCCTCTCTCTGGTTTCAATAACTATAATTATTTTTTTGTTTAAAGTAAATTGTAGCAGCAGAAACTACATCCCTTTGGTGGCTTTTACATTCTGTTTCGAGTGAAATGCCTGACAATAAACAACATTCCTACCCTTTGTTCTTCCATATGAAGTACAAGTGAGTTTTCACACTTGTAATATTTCAGAATAATTCAAATGGCAATATTTAAGTTGTTTAGAAAAATAAAGATTTTTTCTGAAAACTTATTTTCATGTCTAATATAAACCCTTATTTTCATACAGAAGTCTTATGATTAATTGAAAGCAAAGTTTTTTCTTTAGTCTGAAACATTATTTGTTTTTGAGAAGTGATTTTAAAAAAATGAAATTACCTAAATGGAAAGACAGTTAAACTGTATTAGTTTTTCAAAACTAACTAATGAAATTAAAAGTGTACATTATTGATTTTTTCCCAAGTTGAGTTGGGAAGAACTATTTATGTCTACTTAAACTGATGGAATCTGAATCCAGTCCTACCTATAAATAAAATGAGAAAGTAAGGATGAACATAATATTCCTCTGAAACATTGCCTTAAACCTGACAACTGATAAAACACAATTCAAGGGAAAAAAAATAAAAAAAAGAAAATAAAAAAGTCCTAAAAATCATTTTGCTCTTTATAAAACCATGGAATCATTTAGGTTGGAAAAGACCTCTAATATCATTGAGTCCAGTCTCTGACCAATCACCTTGTCAAATATTGTGTAACTAAAGTCCTTATGACTACCTAAATACCTGATTTCTTGCATTCAAAATGATATTTATGGAGTTCAAAAAGGAGAGTACAAGAGAGAAAGTGGCTTATTATTCCCACTGAGGCTTAATTAAAAGGAAAGTCTTTTGACTTCTACAGTTTGCTTTTAATAATCCCCTTATTGGTACAGTAGAGTTCCTAAAAATAAGTTATATATAATTTTTTCTTGTATCAGTCATGAATAAGCTAACAAAAAAATATTTGGTGAGCTGGAAGTAGGGAGCCATAGCAGCATACAAAAGAATGATGAACTCCTTTATGAGGCAGACTTCCTATACAAATGGGTTCCAGAATCCACAGAATCAGATCCGTAGGTCCTTAATGTGAGCCCAATATTAATAACTTTATACCAAGTTGTGCCTTGTGTTATATGAACTTTTTAAAATTAATTACAGTAATTTCACGATTACAAGCCGCACTGAGTATAAACCGCACTTCCAGGGTGTCGGCAACGGTTCATTTTTCCTCCATATATAAGCCACACAGGATTGTAAGCCGTACTTTCGTTCGCAGCAAGGATCCCCGTGTAACTTTCACAGAGTTGCCAAATAGTAACAGAATCGCAGGATCGTGGGGTTTACTGGCTTGGCTTGGGGCCAGGTGGGCTCGGCCTGCTCAGGGCTGCCAATGGGGCCGGGTGGCCCAGCTCGGTGCTGCCACTCGGCAGGGCCACTCGGGGCTGGCCGCCGCTGCCACTGCTGCTGGGTTCGCTCTCCCCTGACTGACCCCTGCACCACCGCCACCGCATTTGCTCATCCTGGCCAACGCTGCTGGCCCTGGCTCTGCCGGGCTTCCCCACACTGTTGGACTTCCCCGCCTCTGCCAGCCCCTCCAATGCTGTTGGCCCGGCACGCCTCTCTGCCAGCCCACCTCTGCTGGCCCAGCCCGCCTCTCTGCTGGGCTTCCCCGCCTCTCTGCCGGTCCGCCTCTCTGCTGGCCCACCTCTCTGCTGGGTTTCCCGGCCTCTGCCAGCCCACCTCTGCTGGCCCGGCCCGCCTCTCTGCTGGGCTTCCCCGCCTCTCTGCCGGTCCGCCTCTCTGCTGGCCCACCTCTCTGCTGGGTTTCCCGGCCTCTGCCGGCCCGCCTCTGCTGGCCTGGCCCGCCTCTGCCGGGCTTCCCCGCCTCTGCCAGGGCCGGCCAGTCTCCAGCTTGGCTTGGGGCTGCTGCGGGCTCTCTCTCATGGGTTGGCAACTTTCAGAACATTGTTCATATATAAGCCGCTCTGGATTACAAGCCGCACTGGATTACAAGCCGCGCTTTGGGGTTCGGACCAAAATTTTAGTCAAAATGGTGCAGCTTATAATCATGAAATTACTATGAACTGCTTTCATATATAATAAAATTAACCAAAAGCCAGAGTTTTAATATCTGATTTTGAAATCTGGCAGTTTATCCATTTACCCTAGAGCCTTATGCATTGGTATGAACAAGCATTTGGTCTTTGCAATCTATGAAGCAGATTTACAAAATTGAATATAATATTTCTGAAAAGAAACTCTTAATTTTTTATTTTGTTTTTAAAAATAAAATTATCATGGTTATTTTTCTGCTTCTGAATCTCAGATGAGGACAAATCCTTTTGGATAAGTTAGTTGGCAACAAACTTCTTCACAAAAGAGGTTTTTCGTTGTTTTTTTTTTTTTTCCCTCCATTTTTGTAATATAATGTGGTTAATGTTCAAGTATTTTCTCCGTTTAGCTACCTTGAACATCCCGTCTTTGCCAGTTAGAAATGTGGTTTCTGATCTTTTGCCAAACAGTATGAACAATCAGGGTAGGAATAGTGCCATTTTTTGATGCTTGTATTCCAGGAGAGTAGGAAGAATTCCCAGGATATTAATTACTCCTAGCTGAATTGTGAAGGAAATTCATAATTAGTTAAGCCCTTCAGTTTTCTGAAAACCATTATTAATCCTACTGTAATGGTAACTGGAAAGCATAGCATATTAGTACTGACTGGAGTTCCACAGGACCTTCTTTTTAACTAAAGGTTCTTCTTACTCAACAAGGATCTTCATTTAAGCAGATAATTTTTAAATGCCTGTGTGATTAAGTGGTGCCTACTGCATTCAGTATAGTCCAACAGCTAAAGCAGAGAGACACAGAAGTGCTGTGTATTTTTTCTAGCTTAGTCTTAGGCCCACAGGGTGACTTTTGGCTATTTACTTTTCTTCTCTGATCTATTTGTCTATTTATTTCTCAGCTTTCTCACCTGGTGAAATTTATGATGTGTCCTTCTTTTGTGAAATAGTTACTAATCTATAGGGGAAAGGTATTAGGTAAATGAAAATTATCTACTTGCAATAGCATTCTGTGGTTTAAAGTTACAGAACCACATTTCAGACTTCATCTTTTTAGCCTAGCTCCTACCAAATTACCATTCACTTTCCAATTGTATGTACAAGACAGGTGGTCTGGAAATGTTTCTCATAAACCAAAAACATATCTGCTGCAGTATTTCTCATGTTAGCTGTGAGGATTTTCCCAATGGAGGGCACGCAAAATCATGGTGAAGTAAACGGGAAACTGGGGAATACTGCCCTGATGAATCACATTGTGTATGGGTTCTCCTTCATGGTGGAAAGTCTTCAGAACTTCATGTTTTCTGGGCTACTAATTGCAGGAAATCTTAGTTACTTTAATGGTCTCTTTATTTTCTTAGGTAAAACTTGGTCTCTGTAATTATATTCATATATAAATACACACAGCCACACAGCCACACACACAAGTATCTTGATGGAATATTTCATTAATATCAGAATTAGCTTTCAGACAGCAAGCAGAAAACAAGTGTTGAGTTTTTCCTTCTTAATAGAACCCAAACTCTGGAGTGGAATTCAATCAGGAGGTTGCAGTTAAAGCTCGGGGTAGTGCTACCTCTCTGTTTATTCACTGAGTCATACAAATATTTTTTGTTTCTTTGTGTTTTTTTTAAGAGAAGGGAGGCTGGTGGATATTTTTGTTTTGTTCTGCTCTGCTGTTTTGGGTTGGGGTTGTTTTTTGTTTTTTGGTTTTTGGTGTTTGGTTTTTGGTTTTTTTGATGGGGAGGGGGTTGTGTGTGTCCTCTTGTATCACATCCTTCAGTCATCAGAGTACCCTAAGCTCACTGATTCTATTAAAGGAAGTGTGAAGGGTCTTCTTACTACTTAAATGCTAAACATTTAACACTACTTAAAACACTGCCAAGCAAAAGACACACCCTTTTGCATTTTACATTGGAGTCTGAGCACAGACATGCATAAGTCTTCTCATCAGTTCTGTCTGGAGTGTTTTTTGAGAGGAGGTTGCAATTGTTTCATTGCCTTTTAATCTGGTGAGTAAACTATTATTAGCTTTTCTTGTAAGAGGTCATAAGGGGAAAAAAGAAGGGAGGTTATTAAATGCTTTGGCACTGATTTAAATGCAGCGAGAATTACAGGTGGTTAGATCATAATATTGCTGGAAGGGAATTCAAGAGGTTATTCAGTCAGTGTCCATTCATCTTCTGCAGGGCAGGGCCAATTACATGCAGGTAGAGTCTGAGAGACATCTGAGCAGCCTAGCCTTAAATACCTCCAGCACTGGAAATACCACAGCTTTCTCCAGAGGTGTGACCCAGGCTTTACCTTACTACTGTTATTAAGGGGTTTTACTTAATATCTTGTTCTTTATAATTTAAGCCAATTGTTGTTTTTCATATTCACATGAATATGATATTAGGTTAATTCCTTCCCCTTTCCTGAAATTTTTATTTAGGTAAATAATTATTTTTATAGCTCAGTTTCTCTCCTTCAGATTAAATTCTTCTATCTCTTCATTCAATAGTCTGTATTAAATAATGCTTTAAAATCTTCTCATACTTGTGACTGCTCTGTCAAATTTCTTGAAATATATTTCCTCAAAGTTCTTCCACTTTGGCCTTACTAGTGCTTCTAAATCAAAAGGCTATTACATGTATTTTTCATTTATATATGAGAAACCAAGGTTTAGTTGGCTGATTGCAGAAGCATTACTCCATTGGCTTATGATCTTCTGCTTATTAAGATAACTACTATCTTAAGATGACTACTATATACATCTCTCAGAGTGTTTTTCCCCACCCAATTATTTCACACCATGTATGTATGTAGATGGCTGTCTCTTAGTAACTTCTAGTTCTCTTGGCTAAATAACATCCAATTATTTTTCAGGATTTATCTCCAATTTGTCAAGTTCAGTTCTGCATTTCAACATATTTCTAATCCAAATTTCAGGAAATCACCACTCAATCTCTTAATGAAAATATGGAATAGGTAGGAGGATACAGATGCATGAGGAACAGAGCGCTGCAGAAATCAGTTTGCCATGTAGTTCAGAGGGAAGCATTAAGAAAATCCACTTTTCTCTTGTTCACTGTTCATTGGAGGAGAATTTTGTATATTTTCTCTCCTTGCTCTGTCCTTAATTCAATTTTATGTTCTTTCATTTGACAATTGATTAAACATTAGAAAATGCCAGTGATTTTCATTGTTGCATCATTCAAAATAGCCAGGTTGCATATGATAAATTTGTAATAGTTTTACATTAAATAACTCAGGAGTTCTCTTCTGAGAAAAAAAAAGTTTTTTAGTTCTAATGCCTTCCCTTCTGATAGTGAAATTAAGTAACTGACTGCTTCTATATGCACAAAGACAAGGTTGCAAGGAGATGCAAAATATTAATATGAATTTAATCTGAAGACCCTAATCCAGATCACAAATGCTGTAATTTTATTAGCTTGTTTCAAGAATCATGAATATGAAATTATGCCTTTGCTGAAAGGGTGGTAGTACAGAGAAGAGATCCAGAGAAAATCTAAGAAAATGCAACAGAATTTTTCAATTTAAAACAAATCAAAATTATTACCAAGTATTTCCACTTCCTTTTCAAGAAGTCCAACCTGACTACTGCTGGTAGTAGTCTAGAAGAAGGGCAGGGATCACTCAGAAATCAAAAGAATGGATACTCTTTAAATAGACAGTTATGGAATAATTTTACGGTTAAATTGACTATCATTTTCTGTCACATATCTGTCAGCAAGATTTGTTCACCTGCACATTTAGTGATTACACCAGTTCCAGTCTTGGCAGTGGAGGTATTCAGTTCACTCTACATCATCTTGAAATGCAGTGATTTGCATGTTTTCCCATTTATGCATCCTCTCCAGTGCTGTGCTATGCCTGTGATGGTATCAGGCAATTTTCTGTCTGGTCTAATGATTTCTCAGCTTGAAAATTGCCTTGTCTTTTCTTTTTCTGAAATGCAGTATCTGGCTGGTGTGAGCAGAATGGGGCTGCAGAATGGGAAGCAATTGGGATTGTTCCCCCCCCCGCCCTTCCCATTTCTGGGCATGACCTTTGGGTAGGAATAGCCGGATTGACTGGGGAGCAACTGAAATTGAAAAAAGACTTCCCTCAGAAATGCCATTATCTGTTGAAAAAGCTGTGCTTTTCCTAAATCCTTTGAATGGGAAAAACCTCAGTCAAAATACATCAAAATGACATGAATGCATAATTTTTCAAAACAGATGTGTTCAGACTTTTTTAGGAATGAGAACAGCAATCATTGTAGCAGAGTAAATGTACACATTTCCATTGTTTTATTTTTTAAAGTATGAGGTTGACATCCATGGGAAACTAAATTTTATTTAAAGAGAAGGTATGACAGCCTGTATTTTCTCACCGTGGTTTTAAAGAATATATTTGGATTTTAATACAGGTCCCAAAAGTCCTAACACTAAACATTTTCAATTTATAGGCCTTATATATGCATTACCCATACATGCCTTCCCTTACATAAAGCACATTACTAAAATATTTTCATAGTCCACTGGACTTGTCTGCTGGTCTGTGTGCGTAATTCCACCGTTCTTTCATCTGCTATGCTTTGTGTTGATTACTGTAATTGGAGTCTCAAGTTGGTAGTTTTTTTATAAGTATAGGTTGTTTTTTATAGATATAGGTTTTTTTTATAGGTATAGGAATAGCTGGAGTGTGCATAGCTGTGCATAGGTTATATTTGCTTTCTATGAGGTGCACATATTATCATTTCCTGACTGTCTGTCTGGAGAAACAAGAAAAGAGTTGAGACACAGAGATGGCACTGACACAGCAGCCTTCATCTAACTGAGGGCTGGGACCAGGGGAATACTGATTGTTTTTTGGTTTGGGATGGTCACAAATAGTTGCTGACAATCCCCGTGCAGCTCAGCAGAGACTTGACCTCGTGGCAGATCCTCCTGTTGGAGCAGCTGATGTGATGTGTATGAGACCATGGCAGAGGGAAAAGGGCAAAGGGTTATTTTACCCTTACAGACCGCTCTGTCGGGGTCAGATTTCCTTGATGAAGGGATTGGTAAAGGTGTTTACTGCATTTTGATGTTAGAGAATGACACAACATACAGAGTGGTCTTCCTCCTTTTGTGTGGGAGTAAATACATTTCTTCTATTTGTTTTATCCCTGCTGTGTGTAAATGCTATCACACACACTCCGTGTTTATAGAACATTGTTGTTCATTATTTCCAGATCTTCAGATAGGCTAGGAAGACAATCAGTTTGCAATGATTAGTTTTTCACCAGAACTTCAGTGAAGCGATGGGCTACAGGTTTACCCTGGGCCTGTGACTACCAACTGTAGCAGATGAGAACCAGATTCTCAAATTGGATTTCCTGCAAGAAGAGGGTGCTAGGTGGATCTTCTTGTGGTCAGATTATGCCATCATTCAACAGTTAGGTCGAAATCTAGATCTACCAAGAGGCTGAAGAGAATGCCCTGACAATAGGCCATGATATGATGCTTTTGATTGGAGAAGCAAATACTTTCAAAGTGTACTGTTTGATTATTGCTCCTATGATGACAAAAGAAGTTTTTTAATGTGGTGATGGTTTTGGCTGGTAGCAATAAATTATAAAGAGTTCATTATCAAAGATATCAAGTATGTTTTTTCCTAGCACCATTTGATAATTAAATTAGAAAGCCTACAATTAGGGAATTAAAAAATCTACAGATGGAAGGTGTTTCCATCCTTTTTTCCCCCCACTCTTCAGGTAAGATGATTAATGGTTTTATAGCAATTTTAATCAAAAATAGATTTATTGATGTCTTAATTTGGTGATGTGAATAAATTCAATATGGCATAGCTTGGATTAATTTTACTTTAAGTAACTACAATATATAGATACTCTTTGACTAAAAATGAAGAATATTTATTATAAAATTGTGGAATTGAGATATCCTCCTAATAAAAAAACATTATAAAAATGCTGAAGATAATTTAAAACCAGGAAAAAGCATATATCAAGAGTTTAAAACAATGTTTTAAATATAATTAATTTTTATTTAGAATTCCTACAATATATACCATAATTTTGATATCATGGCATACAAGATGATACAAACTTGTTAAACATAATTCCTGCTTGAGTCACTTCCATGTTCTAGGTTAGACACAATTTCCTTATTTCTTATACAATAGCTATCCTTCAATGATGGGGTAGCAACCACTTTATCACTCTTTTTCATGATACTTTTCATGATTCTTTAACAATTTTTGTAAGTGATTTTCCTGACTTACATTTGAGGTTTTAGTTAAGTTAAGGAAGAATACCTTTAGGATGTTTTTTTCCTTTTATCTCATGATAGTATGTTATCTCATGATAGCATGTGACTCTTCTACAAGTATATGCTCTACTATTACTGTAGTAGAGCTGTTTCTCATGTTTTTCTCTGATCACCTGAGCTATAAAAGAGCACCACTGTTTTATGTTGCAATAAGTAGGAGATAATCCTATCTAATTCAAAATTCAGTTTGGGTTTCTCATTCACTGATGTCTAGAATTTAGTACAGTAATTTCACAATTATAAGCTGCACCATTTTGACTAAAATTTTGGTCCGAACCCAGAAGTGTGCCTTATAATCAGGTGCGGCTTATATATGGAAAAAGAACGAAAAGTTGCTGTTTTAATTTGGAGGACAGGTGTCTTCTGAGAAAGGCAGAAGTTTCTCTTTGAAATGGAGAATGTAAACCCCCCTCCCTCCAAATTATTATAATTTTGAAATCAAGAGGCTTTCAGGCAAAGATATGGG
>PYHW01010620.1:4238401-4277349 GCA_013186435.1 Turdus rufiventris | reverse complement strand
GACTGGAGCAACTTCCAATGGGATGCAGTAATTTTATCAGTCACACAGTGGGACTCAATGGCCATTAACAGAAAATGACTCACTGGAGGAAGGATGGGTTGTGAAAAGATAAAGAACAATGCCCCGACTGGTTTCAATTGATGGCCCATTAGCAGAATATCTCCCTTGGAGATAAGGATCACTGCCCCCACCCTCAACAGATGGTGATAGAATAGATACCTTTTATCACACTCTGTATTGTAACCCAAGACAGTTGCCGACACCCGGAAGTGCGACTTATAATCAGGTACGGCTTATAATCATGAAATTACTGTCCTTTCTGCTCTACTATTATATTAATGAATATAATTCTTATGTTCTGTTTACTATTTTATGACATTACATTAACAGATTATAGTTTTGCAATCCAATAAATAAATATTTAAATATCTCTCTCTAAATGCTTATACAACACTGCTCACAACAGTATCAGAACACCTTGCAAAGGCTGTTTTACATGAAAACAATTAAGCAGATAATTATTTTCAGCTTTGTCAAAATAAACTGCAATTTGGAATCTATGTATGCTTATTAAAAACTCATCATATTTTTCATTTGGAAGTCTGTTTATTTGGCTTTTTTCCCTTACTCATTGACGTTTACAGCTAGTGCTGGGCTTACCTCACCCAGTTGTAGACAAAACTCCCATTAGAATGAAATTGATAGGTTTGATATTGATGAATTTATGAAATTGATATTGAAACGTGCAGTAATTCTGTGGGGCAATTTAGATCAAGGTATGTAATAAAGAGCCATATACTGCACCTGATAGTAGTCTGCTCATCCCACAGACAAAAATATGATAGTGAGAGCTTCGGCTAGGTTTTTGTTAGACTTTCATTTTATTGTGTCCTTATGTCAATCCTCATTCTCAAGTTCTATGAAAGTGATATATTTCATGTAGAAAACATTTAAACAGGGGTATTCAAATCAGTACTGTTAAAGTAGTGAAGGAGAAGGGCACCAGGTTTATTGTGAAAAACCAGAAAATGTAGTTCTACTGAAAGTAGACAGTAATTACAAATGAGTGTCTTCATCTCCAGATTAAAGATGTAAGGAGAGTACATCTTATGGTAGCACAGCACTGCAGGTTTGTGGCTGACAATCAAACAATGCAAACTAAAAGTAGCTACACACACTGAGCTCTTCACTGATCTAACAAGATTTAGTAACCATAACAGCTCTTAGTCAATCTGAACCAAATAATAAACCAAAATTTTAATGAAATTTGTTTCCCTTACTTCCACCCCTGTTACACTCACTTTTACTATAGTGAGGAGAAGAAAGGAGGTGAAATTAGACCTGAAATGTATGGTCTAATATTTATCTCATAAAATGCTCACTGAAAAGTTAAACTATGAGTAACTATTTTAGTTTTTATTTTGTTTTGGAAGGAGGTTATGTTTGCTTTTCCTAGCACTTAAAAGAAACAATGGTATAAATTATATTTATTCTTGTGTCCCCCATAACCTCCACCTGTAAGGCATTTTGAAAGGTGAAGAAACACATGGCATCCTTTCCAAATTGAACAGACCTCTACATGTGGGAAATAGGATACTGTCCCAATGTCTCCCTATTCTGTAAAGTAGGAATCCAAAACACAATTTTGTTTGTAAAGATCAGAAATGTTTATTAGCTTCCAGAAATGACATATTTCTATTTGTACATTGTGACCTAATTATCTCTGTGATAGGGATAGCATTGTGTGTTTTTTCCACTGACTGTGCAATAAAGGAGGCTACTTTTTTCAGGGCACAGGCTCACTCCTTTTCTCTGGCATTATTTCATGCTTTAAGAAATGTATTAAACTTTGAGTTTAAGCTCCTTCCTATCACCACTAAGGCTCAGGTTGCTAGTTCCATTCTCCTTATCTCCTTTCATTTGATATAAAGGAAAAGGAGGATGGGAACAGAGAGTAAAGCCTTGCTCACTGAGCTGGAATGGCTCTAAGCCAGGTGAGGGGACAAGAGCAAGTGATATGACTTCAGAGGTTGTTTCTCTCTTTTGTCTCATCTTTTCTGTCTTCACAACTGGAGCCAAATGTATCAGAATGTAATGTCAGTTGGGTGCAATATGTTCAAAATTTCATAAACATTTGTGTTATTGCATTTACTTTTAAATATGATTTCTATTTTTAAATGGTTACTATTAAAAGGCAAGTGAATTTCAAAAGGCGTCCTCTGATCAGCTGGGGAAGGTATGCAATTAATGTAGCATGTCTGTAGCAGCAGTGACAGGAACAAAATCAGAAAAGGTGCAGAAGCTGTTAGGTATTCAGAACTTGTCACGAATCTTAAAGTACTCAACAGTTTCCAACTATCAAAGAAACACACTGTATTTATAAGCATAAATGAAAGAACTATCAGTGTAGCATGAAGGCAACACTGAATAAGTCGTTGCTATGCTATGACAAGAAACCCCACAGCATTCTGGGGGATTTTAAAATTTACATCCTGTCTATTGCTAAATGCTTTAAGTACACCCAATTGATAAATAGATCTGAAATAATATACCAATCATCATATAACAATAGGTGATGTCAATGTAGTGGTGCAGTGAGTAGTTAAAAACTAGCTACCAACTGTCAATTCCTTTATTTAAATTTCCTAGCTTTTGTAATTCTGTTTGAGCCTCTTAGAAACAGTATTAGTTTGGTTTCCTTCTGCTTTTTTCTCTTATTTGTCAGACTGTTTTCTCTGAGATCCTTCTAACTCATTGTGTAACTGAATTTAACATAATTCTGCATCTTAAACATCCTCATTTGTACAGAGAACTCACTGGTCTTGGAAAGACTTTTGGAAAACTACCAAAGCTTTTAAAATAAATAAATTGTTAAGTTCTTACTTGTTACTTTCTTGGCTATCCAGGAAGAGGTTTTATTTGTAAATTAATATTAAATAGTTCAGCAAAATCTTAAAAGATAAAAATTTACATGATAGTGCTAAGATTGCTGAATTTTAAAGAATACACTGTAGAGTCAGCTGTAAAACATTTAATTATTCTAGAGCGAATGTATGTTCAGGATTCTCATTAAAGGCTTTCAGGTTTTTTGAGGTGATGATCTCACCAGGATTGCAGTAATGCAATGAATTTAATTAGGGAAAGAATTTTCTTTATCTCTTCAAAAATAACAGATTTTTAATCTTGAAGTTCAATAATTCTGATTGTTGCTGATGTATGAATAATCTAGTGCAGGGTAACAGGATTCTCATTGAAACTTAATGACTTCACAAGAGAGGTCATATGGGTCTTGTTTCTGTGGAAAGGTCTCATTGCTCCTGGAACTATCCCAAAACAATTTGAATTTTCCTCCTTTAACTGTTTCAAACTCCTTTTAGAAAGCTTTGACTGCATTCAGTTTCACTTGTTTTTTTTCATTATGTCACTTATGTCTAATTAAACCTTACTCTGTGGTTACATGGATCACCTTGTGGTAGGTCTTAAGATAACTTCCCTCTTCTTGGAAAACTTTTACCTGCATTTGTGTTCCTCATTTCTGCTGGCATTCATAATCAAAATAATGCCTGACAGAACCAGAAGTGGGCCCGCTTTGAGCACCTCATACTTCCCACGTAAGAAAAGAACTATTTAAACTTAGTTTAATGAATTTATTTCTAAAGACACTTTAGCTCCCTTTGCAAGTTTAAGACTTTCAGAATATGGGAAAATATTGAGCCAAAACTTCTGTTTTTACTATTGCAAACATGACTATGCAAGAAATCACTTCTGTTATTACTGCTTGAATAGTTCTGTGCGTTCTCTACACATCAGTGAAATAGATTGGAATATTGTTTTGAAGAAAGCATGGCAGTGGATAGTCTTTTGCCATATAGGAACCTTAGAGTCATGTCTCTGGTCTTTCTTGCCCAAAGGCATGATCTTTGCACCGCAGACTGGCACAGAGGTCTCTGTCATCCCTGATCCTAACTCTTTGATCCTAACTGGTGAGACTTTCTGTCCAGTGCCACAGGGATTGGCCAGGTGACTGCTGCCAGGTGTCCCATTCAGCACGGAAGGAATCTCACAGGCTGGAGTGCAATTCCCTGCCCCCAGCAGGGAACAAGGCCAGCCAAGGGGTGGCTGCTGGGGCAGCCAAGAGTCTGCATTGCCAGGCCAATACCAGAGATTTATGAGGATCTTGCTTCCAGCATTTAACAGCAGGTCTATTTTACCATAAGATTTGACTAAGAACATGAAAAGCTTCTTGTCCATTGGCTGAAGTATTTCAGATTTCTTTTTCCATGTTAAGATCATGGACTCACTTTTCTTATCTGCATGATCCTCTGCATTTATGGAACATTAGTTCAGGTTCTTGCAAAACAAGATCTTTTTTTGCCATCTCTATTTTTTTCATCCCATAGTCCAAGGAAGATTTGAACCTTAGCTTTAGTGCTCAGAACTCTAAATTGTATTGGGAGAAACTTCTACACCTATTTTCTGAAGATTCTCTGAATCTCTAGGTGTTCAACTTGATAGGAAGTGTTAAGTTGCCAGTCTTAAATTGCTTGAGTCTAACAGCTCTCTTGAAGACAAGACTGTAGGTTGGCTGCACAGGCTGCCCACTGGCCTGCAGCCAGAAGTGACAAATAATGTGACTGAGGATTCAAAGATGGTGTCTGTTTCTAGGATGGCAGTAAGAAGAACATCTCCAGGCTTCATCACTTAGTGTCATTGAAGCAGCTAATGATTATGAGTGTCTTTCCAACCTTTCAAGATACTTTATAAGTTTAGTCTAAGTCTAGAAGTCAGCAAACTATATTTTCCTATGTACTGAGATTAATTTTCTTAGTTATGTAGAATGAGAAGCCTTAGATTTATATCAAGATATATGCCTTTGATTATTTTTTGTGTTTGTTTCAATGGTATCAGTATCCTGCATTTTAAGACCGAGTTCAAGGAGTAATAAATAAATTTCCAATAAATTTGTCTTAGAAAATATTTTTTAATACAAATTTATGATTAATTGAGATAAGCGTTCTTTTTGGAGATGATATAAGTGTTTTTCTAGGTCCTTTTTAACTCCACCAAAATCTGCAAAATGTTTGTTATTTTCTTCTGTGCTTCAGTAGAAAGTTTTCTTCAATAAATTATTTTCATAATTTGAATTTTTTTTCTAGAAAGCCAAAGTTTGAGAAGCAAAGTTAAATGAAGTGCTCTGAAATCATGGAAGCAATGTGCTACAATTGGATGGTTACAGTCCATTGTAATGAGATTTCAATTCAGTATTCTATTCAAGACTGAGACAGTATTTGAAAAATGAGCTTTCCTGGTGTGTGAATATTTCTCATCGAATAGTAGTTATGAGATCAAAGACCATTTAATGTTCTTTTTGTTTATCGTGCAATTTAATTGCACCCTGAACTAGAAAGTTATGAATGCCGAGTGATTTTGTTTGGTTCTGAAGACTCGTAGGTATGGTACTTCTAAGCACTAGGTCACAACAACAAAAAAAAAAAAATCAGTGGAATTCCTCCTTATTTTCGCTGTGATATCTAAGTATCTATTCATCTATATGCCTGCAATATATATGCTTGCAAACCCATATGTAAGAAAAACTACTTACTTTATATGCATAAGGGGTTTATATCTAGCATGGTTGACAGATATTTTGTTTTCTGCTAAATGGACTCATGATATCCATTCTTGATTAAACCTGTTGAGATTATGATCAAAGAGAATTACTAGAAATTAATTTTTACATCAAAATGATTAAGAAATACTCATATAGAATAAATTGGTACATCGCTTTTCCTTATTGAACAGCCTGAGAGAAAAAGTGATATGCAAGAAAACATTCTTATGTATCCATTTCACACCATTTGCTGTTTTGCACTTTGTACCTCTTAAATGTGAAAACATAGAACAGATGTCTTATGAATTATGTATATTTCATAACAGAAGACAATTGTCACATGTATTTTGATACTGAATAATTCATAGATAATCTGCTACATCTGCAGAGGGACGGATCCACTTCTTATTGTAAGAGGCACTTCGATAATGACACGACCTGGCAGTGTGCACTTGCAGCCCAGAAAGCCAGTTGTGCCTGGGCTGCATCCAAAGCAGCATGGCCAGCAGGGCGAGGAGGGGATTCTGTCCCTCTGCTCCTCCCTGGTGAGATCCCACCTGGAATGCTGCATCCAGCGCTGGGGTCCCAGCACAGGAAGAACATGGACCTGCTGCAGTGAGTCCAGAGGAAGCCACCAAGATGATGGGAGGGATGAAGCACCTCTCCTGTGATGACAGGGTGTGAGTTGGGGCTGTTCAGCCTGGAGCAGAGGAGGCTCCAGGGAGGCATTATGGCAGCCTTCCAGTACCTAAAGGACACCTGAAAGACACTTGAAGTGGGACTTTTTACAAGGGTAATGATAGGACAAGGGGTAATGGCTTTAACATGAAAAAGAATAGGTTTAGATTAGACATTAGGAAGAAATTCTTTATGGTAAGGGATGTGTGACACTGGAAAGCACTCCCAGAGAAGCTGTGGATGCACAACCCCTGGAAGTGTTTAAAACCAGTTGGATGGGGCCCTCAGAAACCTGGTGGAGTGGAAGGTGTCCTTGCCCACACTAGGAGGGCTGGAACTAGGTGATCTTTAAGGTCCCTTCCAACCCAAACCATTCTATGTTTGTGTGATCCTATAAACAAACAAAAAAACTGAACCCAAAAACACAAGTTGGTTTTGATTCGCCCTTGAGATATTTCAGGCATCAGGTCTACTAAGGATTTTGCTGCCAAAAGTTTCTGGGATGAGTAAATCTCTAATAAAAACTTCAGGCATTTCTTGTGCTAACTGCTAGCATAGGGAATTTTCATAGGGTTTTTTTGAAAGAAGCACTTTGGGAAATATAGTATGGTGAAACATGACAAACTCTTGAGTTTAAAGAATTAACATTATATACCTCCATTTCTGGGTGTAGCATGCTCAATAGATATCAAAATAAGCTTAAAAATCTCACACCACAAATGCCAGGAGAACATTTCTATCAGTAATTTGGAAAAAAGTCTGATATAATACTTGAAACATATTTGAAATTATATTTGTCAGTAAAGGATAATTTCAAATTGTCAGTACATTCCACTGGGAAGAAAAGAAGAAACCTCCAATGTAAAAGGAAATGTAGTTTTTAAAAAATTAGAAATTGGTAGTTCATTAGAAATTAGATGTTACTATGTTGGTAAATATTTTATACAGAATTTAATGCATGTCTAAAAAATTATCAAATATTATAAATCATTTTCAGATATCAAAAATATTTCTCACCTGAAATGAAGAACTCATTTAAATGATTTTGTGTGCATTAAATTTACAAAATTGGCAATATTTTTTTCCTTCTAAGTAAAATGGAATAGTTGAATTCTCTAAATGTTAGACACATTTAGCATCTTTTTTACTTAGCAGTGAGGACAGTTGATGTTGTGCTTAGGCATGCAGTAACTTCATTATAGGACATGGAATTAAAAAAAAAAGCAAATGTAGGCAGACAAGACTTGTTTAATGCAGTATTTCTCTCAAAGTATATTGGAAAGAATTAGATGCACGAACAAGTTGAATGCCAGGGAATGCAGCTTGCAAATCAAAGTGTGCAGCAGTAAGTTATCAGAATAATTAACTAATGTGCATTTTTTTCAAGCATAGAAAAGATGATAAAGCAAGGAAGTAACTCAAGATGAATATTAACTTTTCAGACAATGACTAAGATCTACAGTAAAGGCAATTTCTTTTCATTACATAGAGAATTTCATCACATACAATTTTTGGTTACAAAATGGGACAAGAATTTGCTTATCATTCAGAAATCATTCAGTTGCCAGCAATTTGGGAAATTTAGAAGAGTTTATTAAAATTTTGACATGCAGCAAAATCAAAAATGATTTGAAATAAAAATGGTTTATAGTCTAAAAAGCTTGGTAAATTGATTTAATATATTAAAATGTCTTTCAATTGTTTTTTCTCTTTCAAACCAACCTTTATCTCCTATCTGATTTTCAATACCAAGTTTGCCAGTTCCATTCTATTAATAACTCCTACTACCCTTTTAGACTGAAACATAAAAGCTTCTGAATTTTACCAGTAGTTTGCCAAGGTGGAAACAACATTAAATAGAGGCACAATTTCATTAAAACTTCTAAGACCTAATTTCAAATAACAGTAGGAAAAACCACCTACATAAACAGAATACTGGTTTTTTGTGTCTTACAGAGATTGAGTGTTGCTCACAGTCCTCCTGTTTTAGTGAGAAAGACTTGAACCAGGTGGAAGATCCTCTTAACAGTCAATCAGGCTCATATAAAAGAATCTGATGAGCAACTGCTAGCAAAATGAGGCTGTTGAGGTTCAGGGACCACACTTATGTATATATCCAATATATTTTTCTCCATTCTCCAAGTCTGATCCGAAGCTGAGAAAGAAGAGGATGCAGAGAGGATAAACGAAACAAATCCACTTAAGACTATAGAATATTTGTGGGACAAATCTAAATCCTTTAGCATTACTGTGTTGGGATTTGTATTATCCCTGACAACTGTAGTTGGATTAAAGCCAAATCAAACTAAAATTAAGTTGAATGTTTCAAAGAGAAAATTAGCTGCTATATTGTGGAAAGTAGTTGCCGAAACAACAAATAAAAGCACAGAACAGACATGAAATATGACAAATCAAACAGCAAGATGGTATGAAGTGGTTGGGATGTGTATTACAAACCCTAGTTTTAAATCAGCTAAAAAATCCCTGAAGAGAAAACATTTCTTAAAGAAAACAAAAACCAACCAACCAAACAAACAACAACAAAAAAAACCAACAAAAAAGCAAAATTATTAATCAAGTAGTTGGGCTAAAGTAAATTTCTCAGACTTTGACTCAGTGTCGAAGAATTCCTGAAAACCTCTGAGCAGTTTATTTTAACAAGCAAAAATATTTATGATCCTAAATGACTGCTGTTAAAGACTTCATTATGGCTGAGACAAAAATTGTCTATGTCACACAGAAGGTCATTTTTGTTTTTTGACAGTTTTCTATGCTAAATTCATAGAAGACTGTTTCTTAGTTTAATGTTAGAGATGTATACTACAAATTGAAAAATTGTGTCTTCAACAGCTTTAAAGTGTTTAAAATGCTCCTCCTGAGGTTTGTAAACAATAAGCTCTCTATACCATAGTGGAAGGGGAAAATATCCCATCTCTCCTGTTACACATCTGCAAACGTGGTGCTAAGAATCCAAAATTCATTAGGAAAAATTGTTTTTCTTAATGTATTAATGAACTTTGTTGTATTCCAGTTTTGCTATTACTTCTTGGTCTTTTACTGAGTACCACTGAGAAAATACTGTCCCTTGTCTTCTTGTCTGCCCCCTGTCAGATATGGTGAAGATTCCTCTGGAGCCTTCTCTTCTCTGGGCTGAACAGTCCCATCTCAGCCTCTCTCCATATGACAGATGCTGCTATCCCTTGAACATCTTCATGGCTCTTCTGGTAATTCATGTCTTTCTCTTATGGGGACCCAGAATGGGCCTCCAGATGTGCTTCCTCAATGCTGAGTGGAGGGGAAGAATCACATCCCTCTAGCTGGTGGTAATGGTCATCCTAAGGACAACTCTGGGATGCAGTTGCCCTCCTTTGCCACAAGAGCACATTGCTGGCTCAAATTCACCTTGTCCAACAGAACTTCCAAGGTTCTTCCTGCAACGTGGAATTTCACTTGAGTTGGAGGCTTAAGCCCTTAAGTATTTCAAAACTTGTCATGACTGAATTTTATGTACTTGTCATTGCATTTATAACCCCCTTTCCTCTTCACCTTCAAATGTTTTATTAAAACTATGCTTATTTTAATGTAGAATGTCTCTACTCAGTTATAAAATTAAATATAATCTCCAAAATTTTTAAAAAATTGACCATTTCCCTGAAAAATAATGTCCTTTACCTTAATCTGAACTCCTAATGAACTCATGGAGTAGAATATTATTCTCTCATTCATAGTAAGCCCATTCCAGATACTCCCTCCTTTCAGGAGTAAAAGTCGACTGATACCAAACAAGGGGAGTACTTGAATTTTTAAGAGAAATGATACCTGTACTTATAAATTGCTATTTTTTAAAGTACTAAATAGATACTTAATATTTAAAATATTATACTTAATATCTATATTAAGATAAATTCTTAAGGAAATCTAATTAATAGCACACAAAAAACCATAACGATTTCCAAATTAATTTTTTCATGATCTCAAATGGAAATGTATTTTACTATAAATTAACAGACATGTATTTTAATACATTAATATTTTAGTGTATAATAGTTGGTTTGTACTATTAATCTTTATTTGATTATCAAGAACTTATAAGGAAAACAAGTACCATTTCTTTCCTTAATTTATGCTTTGTTGGCAATAATTAGCTACTTTGAACAGATATTAAAATAAATGCTTCACTTATGCTGAGGCCAGAGGTTAAATCTAGCTATCTACAAATAAATTTGGTTAAAAATATTTCTAGTTATGTGTTAATATATATTTATTTTCAAAAATGATAAAACACAGTGACATTCAGCCAATGGATAAAAAAAATATAAAGTTGGAAAAACATTGTTTCTGCTTAGTGCAGATGTTTTCCCTGTGTAGTACCTGTAGCACAGCATCTGGCAATTCTGGTGTTCTGGAGTGAGATGTAAATACTGTATATGTATGGATTATAATGTGAAAAAACACATAGTATGGAACAGGGACTAGAAAGAGAAGTGCTTTTTATGTTCTACATTTGTTCTCCTTGTTGTCATTTACAAATAAGAGGAAGGATTATCAGACTGTTACAGGTTTTCCTGCTGGTTTTGCAGCTTTCTGAGAAGCATCCTTATATTCTATTTCATTTTATACCATTGTGGTGTTTTCATCTGTGGTAGAGTTAATATTCTTCACAGCGGCTGGTGTAGGGCTGTATTTTGAATTTGTGATGAACATAGGGCTGATGATATAGAAATCTCTTTCTTTTATTGCTGAGCAGCGCATACACACTTTTCTTCTTTTTTATATTGCCACACTGGCAAGCAGGCTTTGGATGAGTGGGAAGTTGAGAAGACACACAGTTGGGAAAGTTGAACCCAGCTGCCCAAAGGGATATTCCAGACCATATGACAACATGCTCAGTAAATAAAGGAGGAGGAAGAGGGAACATTAACAGTGATGGCATTTGGTGCTGTCTTCCCAAGTCACCAATACTCATGATGTTTGCCTGGAGATGGTTGAACACCTGCCTGCCCATGGGAAGCAGAGAATGAATTCTTTTTGCTTTGCTTGCATGTATGGCTTCTGCTTTCCCCATTAAGCTGGTTTTATCTCAACCCACAAATTTTCTAGCGTTTAAACTTCTGATTCTCTCCTTGATTCAGCTGGTAGGGGAATGAGTGAGAGACTGCATGGTCCAGAGATCCTACTCTGGTCCTGTACAGCCTACTGTCTTTGAAGTTCTTCCTTAAAAGGGTCAAAAGCAGAAATTAGGGATGAAGTGGAGCATTGGTTCTCAGCTATAGGATTCTAAGGGATGCTCCTGGCTAATACTGCAAGAAGAAGAATGCTAGTAGAGAAAGCACATAAAAAGAGAGAAATTAATGTCCCAACTCCAGCTCAAGGCAGGGCAAAGCATAGGGTAGCAGCAGGGGAGGTGGAAGCTTTGGAACATGGAAGGAAGAGATAAAAATCACAGAATTGTAGGATCATAGAATAGTTTGGGTTGGAAAGGAACTTTAAAGGTTCTCTACTCCTACCAGATAAGTGGGGACATCTTCCACTCAATCAAGCTGCTCAGACCCTTATCCAACCTGACCTTGAAATCTTCCACCTCTCTGGGCAATGTGTTCAAGTGTTTTACCACCCTCATTGTAAAAAATCTTCTTCCTTAAATCTTATCTAAACTGATCCATTTCTAGTTTAAAATTGTTGCCCATTGTCCTATTGCAACAGGCCCTGCAAAAATGTGTGTTCCCATCTTATTTGTGTGACTCCCTTAGATACCCAAAGGCCACAATAAGATTTCCTCATAGCTTTTCTGCTTGAGGCTGGACAAAACCATCTTTCTCAGCCTGTTCTCATATGAGAGATGCTCCAGCCCCCTGAATCATCTTTGGGGCCCTCCTCTGGGCTTAATCCAACAAATCCATCTGTTTTCTATGCTGGGGAGCTCTGAAATGCAATTTGAACAGCTTGAAAAGAGAAACAAAATTATGTAATTTTTGAAAAGTTAGGGTCTTTAGGGTGGGGCTCCTTTTTTTGGTTGGAGAGTATTTGGGTATTTTTCTCCTGTTTTGCTTTTTCTGAAAAAAAAAATTAAAATAGATTTGATTCAGGTTCTAGCTCATATAAACTTCAGTTATCAACCTTATATGCACTATTCATGTAGAATATGCACAGACTGTGATTTGAATACAAATATATGAAATCACAAATTGCTTTCAGAAAATCAGATCAGTCCTCAGAATGAAAAACAATGGTAATGCTTTCTTCTTAAACAAGTAGGATTTTGTTTATTATTACAGAATGTGCCATAATTTTTGCATTTCTTCAGGAGATAAATATTATGCCAAAATTAATGTGGGCACTTATTAACTAGTGTATCTGTTGGACAGATGGTAGAAAATTTTATTTTCTAATTTAGACTACAGATACCAGTTTTGAAATTTCAAAATTACTTCTGATACAAATTCTAGAGCAACAATGTGAGTACATGTAACAACAGCTTTCAAATACATAGATTAATACTTTTATCTATTTTTGCCACTCATTCCCTTGCTGTTGTTTCTGCTTGGGCTTTTGGCATTCAGAACAAAAAGTTGTACCTGCATTTTGTGATTTATGAGATAACACAGATGTGAACTCTAGCAAGAGCCAGTGTACATATGGGATACTGTAAAGTGTCAAAGTTGTTGCCATTAATTTGGCACTTTAGGAAAGGAAGTCTTTTCACAACCTGAATAATAAAAAGGTCAAAGGAAAGAATAGCGAGAACAACTCTTACAGAACCATCTGATTTTTTTTTAATTATAACACAGTAATGATGCCACTTACTCAGATAATGCCTCTAAAGTGGAAATGAATTGTTTTTCCTAGAGGTATTTTCCGAACTCCAAAAGACAAAATGCAGCCAGTTTGCATGTTTCTAAAGTAATGAAATATAAATACATCATCACCTCCTTTCCTCAGTTTTCATCTTACTGTTTCTAGGTATTTGACAATTTGCCATTGTAATGAAAGTGCTGGAGCTTGGCAGTGTGCCATGAAATTGCAATAGAATATATTGTAATTGCATTTATGGGAATAATAGTGATCAAGATGAAAAATAGACTTCTAATCTACTGAAAGTTGGGGCAACATTAAGTTCTTTCTCTCTCTTTCCTGTCTATTCTTCCTACTAGCTCATTTTTGGGGCAAGAAACTAATTTGTCTTCTGGACAGAACTGTTTTCTAAAAACATGCTCCATGTAATGAGGTGAAGCATTGCAATGCCAGCACTATACTTCAGTTGTATCCTTTGGACGTTATTTGTTGCATGATGCTTTTTTCCATCACCTTTATTTAAACAATTTCTTCTTTAACCTTCAGTGCACCATTCAGAATTCTGTTCACATGCTCTAACTTAAGTAAATCAGATGGAGGTATGCTGATTTACAGACTTTCATTTTTCTGGGGCATTTAAACAGTTCTAGCTGTGAAAGTGAGTGAAACAGTTACAGGTTGCTATTTCACATTTGTACATATTACAGGAGTACATAGATCCACTGTCTCTGGAAGGGCATTTGGACCACGAGTCAGATACACATAGATATAAATTAGATAAATGTCAGGCTTAGCTGAAAACAGGTCATATTGTCATCTGGTAAACCAAAGAATGACTGTGGTACAATTTACTAATTTATTGTTCTTAAATTTTAGATAGCCTTTGACATCTTGTCTCATACTCTGCCTATGTTTTGAATGGCAGCATAGGTAAAAAAATCAAATAATTTTCCAAGAAAAGCACTTCTCAGTGGTACCATGATTCACAAAAATCTAAGACAAATCCATCATTGGTCTTAAGGCTTGTCCAGCCTGCAGAAAATAAGATCTTGGAAGGGAACCTAGCAGAACAGTAGCATGCCCTTGCCCATGTCTGTGTGGGGGTTATCAAGAACATGGAATCAAGGTCTCCACAGTTTTCTAAGGTGGGAGGACAAGAGACAGTAAACACTGAAATTAGATTCACACTGGTTATAAGGAACACCTGTTTTGTTATGAGACAGTCAGACAGATGAGTAAGTTGCCCAGAGAGGTTATGCAATCACCTTTGGAGGTTTCTGAGACCTGGCAGGATAAAGCCCTGAGCATTCTGATCTCATAGTTGACCCCATTTGAAGCAAGAGGCTGGATTAGAGACCTTCTGAGCTCCCTTTTGAAATGGCTTATCCTGTGATCCTAGATCCTATAATAAGTAATTTCTAAAGCAGGAAACTGTTTGCAGAAAGTCTTCTGTAATTATAAAAATAAATTTTTACATTTTATAAATTCTCAAACGATTTCCTGAAGTTGCACTACACAAACATAGATTTTAATATTTTTATGTATTTTTTCTCCGTTTAGAAATCTTCACACCTGTCTCAACAGGAAGTTTTAGAATAGAAGAGTTAATTTATAAATGCTGAAATTTTAAAAAATCCTGCTTTTCCTTGATAACTAGATCTTCAGTATTTATTTTTTTTTTTTGGTGGAAAAGAAACCTTGTTTTATTTTTCTCTGACTGTCATAGTTCTTCCTCTAAAGGTTACCTTTGCCTCCAAACCTTATATCCTCAAACACTCAGACAATCACGGATATGGATACAAAACCACTGGCGTTACTTGTTTCTCCTAAGTTCAAAGAGCGTTTGTTATGATATTTTGAAATGCAAAGATTCAGTTTCAAGGTTTCTGCTTTTTTAATTTAATAAAATATAAGGACACCATTCATTAATCAGTCACGTACTAGACAATGCATAGTTTTACATTTAACATTTGCTACCACACACCTCAAAAGCAAGTAATTTTTTTTTTTTTTGCTTTTAGTATTCTTGAAAGTACCTTTCTAACTGAGGGGAATTCCAGTTCTCCAGGAAGGAGAAATTTTATAGTTGAAGGAACAAAGCAGAGTTGGCAGGAATGAAAAAAACCCTCTCTCCTACTTAGATAGTGTATATTGTCTTCTTAACTTTGTAGAAATTTAAAATTCGGTTTGTGAAGTGTAGGCTAAACAAAGTTTGGTTGCATAAACAGAGTAAATGTTATAGCCTGCTACATCCAGAACATTGGCTGCAAGCCCTGTGATAAACTCCCTCAGTCAGAAGTCTGACAGCGAGAAGATAGGAAAAAAAAATACAGGTAATCTCCTTTTTGTTTTCAACAAAACATAAGAACATCTGTGCTGGATCAGATCAGCAGTTCTGCTTTAGAACTGTCAGTAACAGGAATAGAGGGATGGAGTGCAATTAACAGGGAAGTTCTGAAATATACTGTCTTTTTTTTTTTTTTTTGTTTAATTATTTTTTCCTGGGAGTTACTGATGCAGAGCATCCCTGTCTCAAATAGCTGCTTCTACTGCAATCACTGCATTAGCAAACAACAATAAACCTTTCCTTTTGAACATATTTATACTTTTCCACATAAAAAGTTATTGTGGCAAATTTAAATAAATTCATCTTCTTCTAATAAGTAACTTGAATAGTGATGAAACATTTAAAAAATGCTGTTTCATTATCTCTGATAATTTCTAGTGAGATCCAGATCCTAAACTGAATGGCTTTGTAGTATCAGAAGCAAAAATCTCTTCCTCTTGTGTTTTATTTAGTGGATACAATACCCTTTTCAGTTTTCTCCAATATTTTCAGCTTATTATGGAAGAACTAAGATCTTTTGTTGTTCATAAGAGCAAGAGGACAGCATTAGTTGTGTGGTGTGGTAGTGTACGGAGCACTGCACTTGGAGTATCCACTTACCCACTGTACAAGGTGCTGGATTCCCAGTAAGTTCATGCAGCACAGAAAACCCCATGTGTTCATGCAGCACAGTAAACCCCAGGTAGCTGCAGTTGCTGGTATTCAAAACCAGTCTTATCACAGGTCTGTTGTCTAGATTTACATGCATTTGGTTAAGGTTAAGAGATCCCTTGCATTTTTTACTTAACATCAGCAGTACCTCATGGAATGAAAAGGAAAAAAAAATCAGCCTTCTGGTAAGTCACCTTGATATCTGGTGACAAAAGATGATATGTAAGAGCTTGACATAGCTATTATTCCATTATATTATTTTCCTAACAATCTCCTTACTGAGTACACAACATGGGTTTTTGCTTTTCTGTAGCAACCATTTCTTCTGTATGTGTAATTACAGAATGGTTATCTCAGTTTAACTGATATCTAATTTATGTAAACAAGCACATATGCCCTCAAACTGCTTTTTGCATACTGTTCTGACCTAGGAATCATGCCTTTACTTGCTCATATTCATGTCTTAGAGGTGTTGGTTCAAACCTTCTTTACATGAAAGTTTATAAATAAAGATTGCATAGAAGTCTTATTATTTTTAAACCCATTTTTTATGTTCTCTCAAACATGAATTATGGGCAAATCAAAAGTCATGAAGGTGGGAAGATTGTGAATGCTACAGTGCTAAAACCTTTTTATTTCTGTGCTGGAATTCAAACATATCTCCTGGAATTTTATGGAAACAGACAAATAACAAAGGAGAGACAGAAATATTTTTTTTGTTTTGTGAGTGAGAAGTTTACATGTTGAGACAAAAGTTTGTGCTTGCATAAGAACATATTTTCATCCAAAAATCATACCAAACCAGACTGTTCCTGTTGGTCATTCTCTCCACAGACCACTAATTATGTTTTCTTTCTTTCTGTGTGTTTCAGTTTCTGATTGTTTTTCTGTTAAATTTTTAGCAAGTCTTATCATCCATCTTGCTTTTTTGTCTCCGCTTTCTCTTTTTTCCAGCACTCACAGATGAAGATTCCCCAGCAATGTTTTTTCAAAACTGTTTCTGAGAAACAGGTGACCTCAGTCATATAGAAAATACTACCCAAGTATTTTGACCAATTCTTAATATTGGGTATTAAACAGCTATGTGGTATGCCTAGGTGATTAAGAATATCTAACATAGTTCTGGTGTTTAACAATTTAATTAATAATTTTAATTAATAAAACCCATTCTGTGATTTGGAATAAAGAATTCACATAAGCCTTAACTACTTAAGACAGCAGAAAGTAATAATTTACAGTACTCCCAAAAGTCACTCTGCTTCCCTGAATCACACTCACAGTCGAGCTTGGAAAGGACCTCTTGAGACCATCAAGTTGAACACTGTCCTCAAAGGATGATAAAATACAGCAGGTTGCTCATGGCTCTGTCTCATTGCATTTTTAACACCTCCAAGCATACACACTCCACAACTTCTCTGGGCAACTGTACAAGTGTTCAGCTGTACCCACAACCAAAAAAAACCCCAAAATCTTATTTCTTACTTGTGTTTAGATAAAATTTCCTATATTCTACTTAGGGCCAATTTTTTCCTGTCCTCTCGCTGGGTATACTGAGAAAAGTCTATTTTCTTTATTGATGCCCATCACCTAAACAAGATTAAGACTCCCCAAAGCCTTTTTATTCTCCAAGCTGAACAGTTCCAGCTCTTTCAGGCTTTCCTCATATGATAGGTCCCTTAATTATCTTGATGATCCTTTTTTTTTAAAATTAATTCTAGTAAATCCATGCTTCTTCTGTACTGGAAAGCCCAGAAGAGGACCAGAACTCCAGATGTGTCTCACCAGTGCTGAGGAGAGGGTAAGGATCACCTCCTTGACCCTGAGCTGGTCATGTTCTTCCTAATGCCACCCAAGATGCCATTGGATTATTTTGTCATAAGGGCACATTGCTGGCCAGGGTCAGCTTGTCTGTCAGATTGCCCAAGCCCTTCTTTGCAGAGCAGCTTTGTTGGGGGTTGGGGGAGTTTTTTTTTTACTCTTTCCCTCATGGAGAAATTTTTACCATTAGCATGTTAAAGGAACCTGGCCGGGCAACTCCCTGACTTCTAATTACTCAAGACAAAAGAGAGGGGTGGGGATGCATAGCCGTGAGTTGCTTTGTCCTTGCAAGGGGCCACCTCAACAGAGCACCACCGGCAGTACTGGACAAATTGAGATGCCGTGATCCCCATCCACAAGATGATCCGTGAGCTGGAGAGCCAAAGGGTGGTCAGCAAAACACACTCACCCTTCAACAGCCCCATCTGGCCTATGTGCAAGTCTGATGGAGAATGGAGATTGACTGTGGACTATTGTGCGTTGAACGAAGTGACTCCACCGCTGAGCGCTACCGTGCTGGACATGCTGGAGCTCCAGTACGAGTTGGAGTCCAAGGCAGCAAGGTGGTATGCCACCATTGACATTGCCTATTAATGATATATATTGAGAGTTGTGAAAAATCCCCTTAAGTGGCTGACTGAAAACAAAACCAGTGTTCATAAACCCTTACCAAGAATAAGACCAAAGAAAAAAAAAAAGTAGAGGAGGAGTATTAGCGTCCTCATAATCAGTGAAATTCCAAATCCTCTAAAAATTTTTCAAGTTATTCATTTGAGCAGCAGTACACCTTGAATAAGTACAGTTGTTCACAGCAAGGTATCAAATTAGAAATAAAAAATTTTACCAGGGGATACTTCATGTTTGAAGACTGGCAAACATGTTTTATAATCCCATGAAAAGTTGCATTGATACCGTCATATTACAGTTTACAATTTTCTAAACCAGATTCTTTTGCCTGTACTCAGCTTAGCTAATATTTGTTCCACCAACTGGCAAGCAAACGAGTTCAAAACATAGCACTTAAAGAAACTACTTATAAATCAGTTAATCTTCTTAGGTATAGCTTGAATAAAATTTTAACCATGTTCTATGGTTTGGATGGAGCACAGACTTGTAGCAAGCAAATTATCTCTTTCTTCATCTGCTACACGGAACACTCGTGAATTTTAGCATATGAATCCTTGCAGAAATGAAAAGGCTGAACTTACCATGCAACATCATCTCCCAGTTCTGTTCCTATCTAAGCAATTGGCAAATATCACTCATTTTCTTCCCACTGCTCCAGACACACACTATGGTTTGGTTCATCCAAAAATCTTTGGCATTTTATCCAACTCTGTGTGGTCTTGAAATTCCTGGTGTGGTGCTCAAGCAGACAATACCCAGCATATTCGCTGTCTAAGCTGAAGTTTCAATGCAGGTTTGTAAAATGAGTGGTGCTTTTATTTTGGTTCTGATTCAAAAATTTAGGTGTTTCAGAAAGATTAATAATTTGTTTTTCTTAATCACAAATCCCCACATAAATATTTCACAGAATTCCTTCAGAATTCCATGCAGGATTGATTTGTCATGGCTGTTATGAAGAATTGCATTTCTGTAGATGGATATCTGTTTATTTCCATACTCTCACCTTTTTTTTCTTTAATCTGTGAAATTTCTAGATGCCTCAGGGCTTGAATGATAAAGTAGGTGATCTTTCTCAGTTATTTTCAATGTGTGCATATGACACATTGTTTATGATGCTTTCACTGTATTTAGAAGGTCATAAAATATCAAAAGCCACAATGAAACTTTGCTGTAAAAATAATTCATGACAGAACAAAGCTTTTAGAGGATACTCAATTATAAGTTAGATAAATAGGTAAGACTTACGACGTACTTGTAATCTTATATGGCATTGATTTTGTTTTAAATTTTCATTCCCTGAGAAAATTATTATAGCAAGCATAGATTTCCTTGCATTTCTAAGGCACAATCAGGAAGAAATTGTTTTAATATTGCTCAGTTTTAACAAAGGGCAATAGCCATTTAAAATCAAATCATTAAAAAAAAAGGAAATGTCCTTGTCAAACTGATGGCATAGATGTAAACAAGAATTACATCAGCCACATTTTTACCATTAACACATGTGATATAATACAATACAGGGTTGTAAATATTCTTCACCAAAGGCAGACTTCATGGTCCATATTTTTGGGCGAGAAAGTAAAGAGGTTGTCTTAGTTGTCAAATAAAACACAGGAAAAATATTTTATGATGTCAGCACTGTCTCTTGAAGAGAAGGACTTCCTCATGCCAGCTGGAGCCATTCAAAATCCAAAGACTAAGTAAAACATATCCTGGATGGATCTCATTACCAACTACTTACAAGTTGGGTTTTTGTTTTTATTAATTTGTAATGAGTTACAGTCCAGTGGCAACCAACATGTTTGGATGACAAGGTAGGATCTGGCCATGAAAATCATTGATGCCTTTTGTAAGAGTTAGTGGCTGAACTGAGTTTTAAAATTTTTATATATAAAATTTTCGAAGAAAACTTCCATGCAATTTTAGTATAGCTTGATAAATATAGAAACCGTTTCGACTTCCATATATAGACATGCAATCTGATGTTATTACTGTTTTTTTATTATTATTGTTGATTGAAAAATCTGTTTGCTGAAAATACAATCACATATATTAAGGAATGTTGAGGTTCATGATCTGCATTCTTAAGACTAAGAAACATAGCTCTTTTCACTTTAGTATGAAAAATGAGATGTTACTTTATCCATGAAAAGCTTATATAACAAATATGTTACAACCCTTTTTCTTAATAGGAAAAATTATCTAGAAATTTTAGCTCAACCTTTTCCATATTTAAAAAAAAATTAAGCAGTGAAACACAAGCAGAAATGAAAATTACAATGCTAACTCTTAGTTCACTGGCTTACTTTAAAAGTCATTTGACTTACAAAGTGTAGTTACCCAGATACATTAAGGAACTTGTAGGAAATTTTTAGTTTTAAAATAAATTATTGTGGTGTCTTTCTGAATGCAAAGCATAAATTCCTCCTCAGAACACAAAAACAGGCTGGGCAATGACTACTGTTAGTAATTCTTTGTGTGTAAAGATTTGGCTGTGTGAACGAGTGGGAAAGAGCAGAGAAACCAAGAAAAGGTGGCAATCAATCACGAGCTGCAGCCTGGAAAAGTACTTTGATCATGGCCCTGCCAAGGACTTCAGTATTTATTCAAAACAGAGAAAATGGAATGGCAAGCAAAAGGACTATACTTGGGGTTTTCCAAATCTTATGTCCAAAGAAACAAGACTTGGCACATTTTCTGTAAATAAAAGGAATTATCTAAACCTGCTACTGGTTCCCCTGTCTGTCTGGAATAATACACGTGCCTCTAACACTACCTATCTAGATGTTTCCAGAGAGATAACACTAGTGATATATGTGGTGGGGAAGGAGAACATAACAACAGAGTTCTGAGACATGGTCCACTTCTTTAGACTGGGATGTTTCAGAAAACAAAGTGGTTTGGGACCACTGGTCTAAGTCAGTACTGTAAACTGTAAAGATTTACAAGTACATAACTTCTTTGCTAGTATTCTGTTTTGCCTGTTTTCCTCATAAGACCCACCGACTACAGACCTAGAACTTAATTGTTTTTCTTGGAACTGAATGTTTTTGCATAGACCATAATCTTTGCTTAAAGTTTACTTTTCAAACCATGGGGTGTAGAGGGGAAGCCACATCAGGACAGCTGAGGTCCCTGAGGTCACTGATAGAACCCAAGGAAACAGCATGAAGCTGTGTCAGGGAAGGTTTAGGCTGCATACTAGGAAAAGGGTTTTCACCCAGAGGGTGGTTGGGCACTGGAACAGGCTCCCCAAGGATGTGATCACAACATGAAACCTGACAGAGCTCAAGAACTATTTGGACAGTGCTGTCAGGCACATGGTGTGATTCTTGGGGCTGTCCTGTGCAGAGCCAGGAGTTGAACTCCATAATCTCTTGGGGCCTTTCAACCCAGCATATTTTATGATCCTATGATGATAATTAATATGAAGAAAATAATAATAATGGGGTTTATGTATAGGGCAATCAGAAACAACATCAATTATGTTGGTCAGCTCACTTCCTCCAATACCTAATCAATTTTTGACTAGATGAGCAAACCATATGTATGACAGCAGAATGATTTTGCCTAAAAATAAATTTTTCAGATCAGTTAACTAGACTCTGGAGAGTTTCTTCAAGCTAATTGCCTGAGAAGTAGAATGGCTTTGCTCTTTGAATTTAAAAGGACTTCTGTCTACTTTCTCTGCATATAAGGAACAGATACAGCATGTGCAAGGCATAAAAGTGATTAACTGAATCATTAGTATATAGCTTCTAAATAATGACTTAAGCAATCTGTTGAAGAAGAAATCTAAAACTATGTCAATATGCTAAAAATTAGGTGGACAGCGTTAGTATCATATACAGAAGTCTGACCTCGTTTCTCAAGGCCTGTATGAAACAACTGGAAGACTAGATGAAAGGAATCCATGTACAGAGAACAAGAGACAGATTACATTGCTTTTGACTTGTTGCTCTCTTCTTTTTTATTCCTTTGGATATTTTACAAATGATTTTATCTTTGTGACAATTATGAAACTATTCTTTTGTTTCTTCAGATGGGATTTAACAAAGTTATCTATAATCAGCAGAAGATAATCACTTTAACTGGCTACAGAGGAAGAATAATAATAATATTCAAGCTGTAAAATCTGAAGATATCACTTTTTCAGGTCATATGGTAGCAGCTTGTGGTCTGGTGTTCAAGGTCCCATATGCAGCTTGAGCTGGAAAATCCTAAATTTTCTAAACTGAAACACTGAACACTTTCATTATATTACTGCCATTAACTTGACTTCCTTTCCCTTTTTATACTGCTTTTAATGTAATGTTTTTGTTGCAGTTTTATAGAATTATGGTGGGGTTTTTCCTAGCACAGGTCATTTTGAAGTTCTATTGCTATTGGAATATTGTTCTGACTGTGTTAGCTGCAGTCCTAATATATGAATCTTGCTTCATTCCAATTACTTGAAAGCTCAAACTAGAGACAGGTACAGAAGCATCTACAGAATCATTATTCCCAGGTTATGGCCTTTTGAGACAAAGAAAATAATCATGCTTTGATTTAGAGTGATTTGACTTGGAGTGAAGTTATAGAGCATGCCTGTGTTGTTATATTGAAAATTGATAGGTAAGAGAAAACTCCTAGCTAAAAGTATACTCACAACCATCCCATCCTCTAATAAATCCACTAAAAGAGAAAGTCGAAGTTCCTTGCATGAGTTTCACGTGCAGTGCTAATTTCCATATAAAATAATTGACTTATTAAAAGGTGTTGTCCGTCACAAGGCAATGTCAAACAGTCCTGTGGTTTTGATTGCATAAAATACCACTGGTCTTGATTGCTGCAGATCAGCTCCTTTCCCTTAGAAGAGAAGAACTCAGGTTAAAAAAAAGAGTAACTGACATACTAGTGAGTGCTGTAATAAATTTAGACTAATGCTGATGGCGGTGGCCTTGGGAAACATATCCACATTTGCAAGATTGATGTCTTCATTACTTTCAACCTGTACAATACAACAGCAATATAAAATGTTCTCTTCAGGTTCTTCCAGTTATTGGTATATCAGTTGCACCTTTTCAATTTTTAAAATGAAGTTCATAAGCACTTGTATTCTTCATAATAAAAATTTACATCTTTCACGACCAGCTGAAATAGTTACCTGCTTTTATTAACTCATAGCAGCTTGGGTTGAAAAAGGGATAGTTTTTACATTCTTATTTTTAGAATGCTTACTGTTGTATTTTTGAAACTTGCTTGATATTTTTCTGTATTCTGTGGTGGAACTTATATACATATATGCTTTATTATTGACCAAAATAGTTAGAAATTGTTTAACTCTATTTAGCTATTTCTGTGCTAAAACTAAAATAATGTCTCCAGAGTGCAAAGCACATTACGTATTGAACAGTAGGTATGTTTGATGTCTTCCTTTCAAGGAAAAGCAACAGAGCATAACCTGAAGCATTATGACTAAAATATTTGTTTGGCAGAAGCATCAGTTCATCTTGCCTTATATCAATATCACAGAACTATATGTATTTGAAGTACAAGAAATTAATTTGTACCCCACCCAGACTGCACTTTTAAAACATCTGATGTTATAGAAAATAAAGCATCAGACAAAGAAAAAAAATTAAACAAAGATCTAATACATTTCCAGAATGACTGAATAGTGACACTACAGTTTCCTCAGACATTACATATTTTTAACAATGTGGTAAACCCTGAAATCTTTTGAAATTATGAAGATCTTTTCAGACATATCAGTTTCAAGTGGATAGGCTAAAACAGAATAGAAGAGAAATAGAAAAGATTAGAAGAGAATAAAGTACAATTTATTTTTGAGGACACCTCTTATATTCTGAGTACCTTGAATTTCTTTACAAAGTAATGAATTAAGTATTTTATTTGCAGCAAAGCAACCATTATGAAAGGAGAGGATATTATGTGCCAGCATTTCAGACAAGTCCCAGCAAGCTGCCTGAGTTTCAAGCCTAGTTGTTAGGCTGTACTGTTTGTTTGTATCCAGGAGTAATAGGGCTTGAAAAGCTGCAGGTGAAAATAAATAATGAAAAACACCAGTAAACTTATATTACTCTTAAGAACTGATTTTTTAAATGTTGAATTTACAAATTTATGGAAGTGCAAACTTATCCTGGGAATGCAGTAGTTTAATTAGCTCGGGGTTTTTTGCAGGTCTTCTTTTCTCTTTGTTTACTTGTATTCTCTTTGTTTTAGAAAAGGCAGGGGAAAACTAAAATTAAGATAGAGGGGCACTATGGGTGCTTTCGTGATGTGGAAGTGACGTATTAAACAGAGGAAGGAGCAAGTCTTAAAATCTAAGTTGAAGTAATCAAAGGCTGGGAAAGAACTGAAAGAGATGAAGACACTCCAATACTCCAATATTTCATCTTCTCTTGTTCTCATTCCAAAATTTTGGAATGAAAACAGAGGATGATGGACAAGTTTGAAAAACATGTATCAGTCACAGAAGATACTGAAATTCTTGTTCAGAGTTTGATTGATATGCTTAGCTACATAAAGTCTGTACCAGGAATAAGTATATAAATTTCTCTTGTTTATCCAGTCAGGAAACAAGAAAGGGTTCAGGTTTTGACAAAGCTTTTAGAAAAAAAGAAAAATTTTATTTCCTTTTGCAAGAAAATTGGAATTGAATTTTCTTAATACCTCAAATAAACAAAAGCATGAAAGAGAAGATAAAAAAGGAAGAAGTTGAAATCTATCTTGTTCTTAGGAAAAAAAAGTAATTTTCAATACTGCTTTCTTAACAGGTAGCTAAACGAAGTACAAAGCTTGAATTTGAGACTCATGTAAATGCTATGACATTATAGGAATAGGAAAATCTATCAAAAGAATGTTTTTAAAATTAGAAAAGCATGAAAGTACAGTATGCAGAGTTTAACAGACCTTAAAATACTCAATCAAAATACCTTGCCTAGTGACATTTCACTGTATCTATGCTTAGCAAGCTTTAGAAATTCGCTAGAGAGACTCTTCAAAGAGATAAGACTATATAGCTGCCAACACACAAAGAGGTTCTACTTTTTAAAGTATTACCATTTGATATACCTACTTAAGAATTGTTCAGGAAGGTGTGCACATAATGCACATTAGGTACTCTATCCTCACAATGTAAAGGCAAACGATTACTCTGTGTGGTCCAACATGTAAAATTCCTCATGTAGATTTTTTTTCTGCAGTGTTAATGTTGTCTTAGAAGTGTCTCAAAATTCGGTATTTCTAGAGATTGAAGTATGCAAAGGAAAATGATGCAAATTCATATGAATATAGAAGTGCAAGCCTTTAAATTCTTCAGAAACTTAGATGCTAAAATGTGGTAACTTATTATTAATTTATCCCTTAACTCTCTAGAACATTCATTTGTGCATAACTGCCCAATGCTTTAGAACAATACAAAGTAATATTTTAAAATGAATGCTTTGCACTTCCTCCAGAAAGCACAGAAATTAGAGCACAATGACACTTGTTGAGGTGGACTATAGAGGACAAGTCCTCAGATATTACGGAATTATAGCTCGACACAAGCCTCTGAGACCATCCCTTATGCTTGAATTGTGACTTGTGCCACCAGGCTGTGTCAGTGGAGGTGCCATATGCTTCTGCTGGAAAATCTAAGACAAACATCTGGTCCTCAGGAAAAAAAAAGTGGAAAATTGGAAAAGCTTCCTTCCCAGAACCCCTTGCCCCTCTGAGGGTAAGTACAGGCCAAATGAAATCCTTTTGTGTGGTGTCCTAGCTGGGTATGCCTAACTTTTTCCTTCAGCCTGATGTATCCAGGCAGTAAAAAACTGGGAAAACTGAACTGGAACATGGATTGTGGACCCAGGATTCAACTTCCAGTTTGCTTCAGCTGCCACTGGGGCTGCAGCACTCACGGCTCTGCTGGCACCTCCAGGGAAATAACTTCTCGTGTCAGCTAGGGAGAACAAGTTGGAGTGCAATAAATTATAGGGATCTCTTGAAAAGATTCAGTTGCTGTTATTGGGGTGTTGTAAGACTGTTCTTTAAGTAAAATATATTATGCCTAAGGTAAAAACTTCTTAAATATCCTGATTGATCAAGCTTCATAACTTCTTTCAATTCTTCCCTTCAAACGTAATTAATTTTAAGACATTTTATTATACAGTTTTATAAAGTCTCAAGGAAGATGGCAACAATATTTCTAAGTTTTTTGGGTTTTTTTTCTCCTAAATGATGGAAAGGAGAAATGAAAATGAAAAGGTGGACCTGTCTGCATCAGTTACAGAGCAATTGTCAACAAACTCACAGAATTAAGGCTTGATTTTGCTGCTATTAAAATTAATTTTAAAATGCAGGTGATTTTCAATTACACTAAGAACCTATAAATTAATGTTGGAGCAACACGAATTTACTTTTGCAGAAAAAAAGTCTTAGTCTTGTCTTTATGGAAGATTCCTACTGCAATAAATACCTGTTGTCTGAACCCACCTCTAGATTTTAGTAGGAATTATATTGTGGTCATAGAATTCAATGGGACAACTAAAACCATACTAAAAAGGAAAACTTTCTTTTAGCAAATGCCATAATTTTTTGGCTGATTTGTATAGGATCAAATTTTATTTCCACAGATTGGAATTTTCTTTTACCTTTGTGAGTTACACCCATGAGTGTTTTCTAAAATGAAAAGAGACAAATATTAACTTCTCAAACACATTTTTCTAGTGCTACCAGTCTTTCTCCCGTAGAGTATTTCTGTAGCTTTCTATTTTTATTATTTTCTTTTGTTATTTTTATTTTTCTACTTAAGTTGCAAAGTAATAAATAACCTTACCCTTTCCTGTTGCTTGCCACTGTTGTTCAGAAAGACACATGAATTTCTAATTGTTTTGATGCTTTACAAGAACAAAATGGGATTTTTATCACTAATTGCAATGTTTCCCTTTCTTTCTATTTTGACTGTTTTGAATCTCTGATTGCTGAATTCTTTTGTATTTGCAGTTACATTGCGGATGCTTAACTATTGTGAAAAGGCTGAATAGTCCTAACAAATAGACAATAGAACTATTACAACCTACTCACACCAGCAATTTTCTATTAACCTGGTGCTAAGCTATCCCAAGAGCTTGGTGAAGGAACTACTTCATTATACTGACTAGCTGCACTCTGATTATCAAGTAAATTGCACAGGAAATAAAAGATTTGGAGCATTCTGAGCAGGTTTAGAGCAGTATGTTCAAGAGCTTTTAATAATATCAGTTATTATCTCATTTAAACAGTAATGATGACAACTGGGTGCATTTCCTGAAGAATAATACATAATGGAAACCCTTATGGACCCAAGGTAAAGATGAGGCGCTTTATTACCAACTGGTCATTAATTCCTTAAGATATGCAGAAATATAAGATGCTTGTGGCTTTGACAACATAAACAGAGTGATTAGAAAGAATTATAGATATTCTCCCTCCTTCTTCTCTTTCATAATTTCTGCTACATGGACATGATTCTCTGCCTTTTCACTTGACTGGTCATATCTATGTCCTGTATTATTAGTCATACAGAAAGATGCTTAATTTTTCAGCATGTCTTTCTAGAAATAAACTATGTGGTTTTTTATCATATTCCCACTGTCTAAGTGAAGAAGTCTTTGTCTCATAAATTTATGTCAGTTTATAGAAAACATTTAACATTCATAAAAAGTAGCTATTATTGTGGTTTACAATTGTCCGGGTAACCATGTAGGTTTTTTGGACTAGAACAATTATTATTTAATATGTTTCTGTACATTTGAAAAGGAACATCATGTTCTTCTTCTTCTTAGAAATTACACAAGGTTAGACTTGTTTTTTAACATAAACAGCATGGCAAAGTCTTTTTATTTTAATAAATAGCATATCAAATTATAAAATTATTTTGCAGAAACAGAAAATTCACTAGATAATAGCTTTTCTATTTTTTATGGCACTTGATAGCATTAAATGATGTTCTATGCAGTCTAGAATAATTAAATAAGGTTTTAAGGAAAGGGTGCCATTATGTGCTATTTTATACATGTAGTCCAACTCTATTGCTATACTAATGTCAAAGTTGTGGGTTTGATTCCTGTATGGGCCATACAAGTATGTGTTTGACTTAATGATCCTTTTGGGTACTTTCAGAATATTCTGCAATTCTGTGATTACATGCCTGCCTTTCATTAGGGAGAAATTAGATCCTGTAGTGAAGTTGGTACATTCTTAAAGTGAAGTAACTCTATCATGTGAGAAAATATCACAAAATGAAGAATTAATAAAATGAAAGAAGAAATTTCATATTATGAAATATTGCCCTATGACTGTAAACAGAAATTTAAACAGTTTTTTAAAAAAGACACAATGAAAACAAGTCAGTATTCTTAGTGACTTCAGTAAGTCTCAGAACTATATCTACTTACACTTATGTGAATAAATTATTCAAAGGAACTTAATTAAAGAGAGAAATTATTGTACTGTTCTAAAAATGAAATAAGGAAGAAATCATGAAGAATTCATTAAAATGAGACATGAAATTAAGTATAATTCTGCTCTGTGTCAGAAGCAGAGGAGGATATATTCTATTCCATATATTGTATCTAATACTGGGATCTTACCATGTAGGTGAAAATAATTTATAAGACTAGGATCCATACAAAACAGGAAGCAGGAGTGTGCAAAATGTATCATCATTGAAAATAAAATAAAATATACAGTTTAAATTCTATGAATCACACTTATTTTATGTTTTGGGTACAGATGAGTGTCCATAAATAAATTTTTCAGGGTTTTTATCACCTTCCTCATTCTCAACATAAACAATATAGAGGAAATGCAGGACACCTCCTTTTTTTATATTATTTTTCAAAAATGGGACAAACTCCCATGAATTACTGTTTTTCCCATATAGATGTGCAGGTAGTAAATTGAGAAGAGTTGAAAAATGCAGTATTATTGTACATCTCTGCATTGATGTAAGTGGGTGCATAAGTGGAGTAATCTTCTTTAGGAACAAGGCAATAACAGACAACTTCTATTACTTACACCGCTCCTGGGAAAAGTGGAGGCATATGCTACCCCTTATTTAAGAATAGAAGAAAAGTGACAGTTTATAACTGTGTAATATGAATTCTACTGATATAGGCATCTATGTTCTTTCATCTTTTTGTCAGTGCAAAATATTTGGAAGAAATAATTAAAAAAATCTTCAATTGTAGCTTTATATATATTCTCATATTTTTCTCCACAAGCCTAAAGAAAGTCAAAGCAGAATAAAAATGTTGTCAGTTGTCCTGGTTTAGGGCAAATTCAGGGAAAAACCTCCAGGAGGAGTCCCCAGGAAACAAAACAAACCCCCTAAGATTCCTCCCCCCGCTCCCCCACCGGGTTAGGAAAGAATCTCTCAGAGGCAAAGTGGGAAAAAACCTGTTTACTGACCAACAAAACACTCCCCAACACAAAAGAATAAAGTAACACCTCCGGATGACAAAGAAAACTCTCTCACCGGTGTGAGAGGGTAACAAACTCAAACAGTCTCTCGTGCTGGTGGTATTGGTCTSTGKCGCTGGGAAKGGCTGCTGCAGMTGTCAATCGCAGGGTCTGRTGTTCCTTGGTRTTCCRGGTCAGGTCCAAACAGGTTCAGAATGGTATGCAGACCTATTAGCAAAACTAAAGCAAGCAAGCAAGCAAGGCAGAGCTAAGCAGAGGCAAGTGAAAGGAAGCAAAGCTAACTAGCCAAGTGAGCAAAAAACCTCGTGTTCCAAACACAGACAGTGGCAGGGGGGGAGGGGGGGAAGGGAGCTGAGATAAGTAGACAAAACAAAACACACGATTGGGATACAGCAACCATAACGTTACCCCAGGACATCAGTTTAGGATGAAATTCTTTCTTTAATATTTTAATACTGTTGTTTTCATACTCTGTATCTTTTTTCTTGTCTGGCAGTACCCAGATCATATTAAAAAGAAAGTAACATGAAGCTTATTTTAAGGGATTATAAAATAGAGCTAACTTATATGGCAAAATAGCTGAATGCTGTACTTGGATTTATAGAATATCCATTATATAAAGTTCAAATATAATTATTTGAAAGTAATATTTTGTATGTTGAGGGTCAACTCTATCTCTGATATTACAGAATCTTAGAATGGTTTGGGTTGGAAGGGTCCTTACGGATATCTAGTTCCAACCCCTCCCTGACATGGACAGGGATACCACCCACTAAACAATGTTGCTCAAAACCACATGCAACATTTTATCTCTATCTTTTATCATAGAAGGGGAAAGTATTTAATGCTACCCATGGTCATATAGTTTATGCAAGTAAGTGGTCCAGCAGCCTTGCCTTTTTCTTTGAAACATGGAAAAATAGAGTCAGGTTTTGTCATTTTCTAGATCTTCAAATTGTCCTTATGCTGTTTCCCTTTCTGTTCAGTTCCTCTGTTTGTTTACTTACATTTGACTCCAAAGGAGAGGTTAGGTGTGTTTCTCATGCTCACTGCTCACAGAAAGAACACATGGGAGCAAGTATCCAATATATATTTTGCGATTTTCGGTTGTATTAATTTCAGTCAGGAGTTTTCCATAGAGCATGATTGCTGAATAAACAAAAGTATAATCTTGGAACAAAGAGAAGTTTGCAGAAAGAAGTGCAAGTTATTTTCCCTTAAGTGAAAAATTGCAGTGTTTAAAACCAGTTGCCCTAGTAAAAAATTTGAGATCATCAAAAAGCCCCTAAAAATCTCTCTAAGAAGTGCTTCCCCCTTATGCATCAAAAAATTTAAAGCATAAGGCTTTTATGTCCTGGATATTTTCTTTGCTAAGGTGAAGTAAAGGTTGTGACGTGGGACTTTGATGTATTTGGTTTATCTCAAATAAAATAGATTCAACTGTGAGGTACATCTGGTGTATATTACACTCAGAATATGTAACAGTTTAAACTGTAAGTGAATTACAATAACCAAGGTCTGGACTAAGGAAGAGTAGGATTTGCTGACTACTACTTACCACATGATATGCTGTAAGAAACAGATATTAGAGCATATCTACACACTTGAACACCTTAGGACAGCTGTCAGGATAAATGTATGTTCAGGATCTAAAGCTTGTCACATCTGGTTTCAGAACAAATAAATGAGATCTAACTGCAGGGTGGTCCCTTCCCTGCATGTTTGGAAAGACCTGAAGTTTAACTGAGCTAGCAAGCATGTCTCCAGGCTGAATGTAAAATTTCAAATGCTGTAAAAAACATAACAGTATGTGCATTTCTTAGCAAATGTAATGCAGCAGAAACACTTTGAAAACCTCTCCCCTCTGTCTGCACAGATAAGAGCAAACAAACTCTATGTGGATGATTTGTCATATCCTTATGCAGTCACTCCTTCTACATGTATGAAAACAGAGAGGTGCATATCGTGAGCTGGGTTAATGCATGAATACAGCTTCTTTAGATTAGCATTTAATGCCTTCCAAAAGGCTAGGCATGCACACTGCTTTGTGCATTACTTGGTGCAAGTCCTGCCAAAACTGGGATTGGCAGCACCTAGTCCTGATCAGGTAACTGCGAGCCTGGACTGAAGTGAGGGGAGAGGCTGCCCTGGCTGGGAGGAGAGGGGTTAAGAGCCTGTGACTTACACTGCCCTTGTTGGTTTTGATATGGGGAGATGTCTGGGACCACGTGGAAAGAGAGGTGAACTTGACAATTCCTGGGAGAAATAGCAGTGCGTAGGGACTCAGTGGTGGGTTTTCCAAGCTGAGAATTCATTGTGTAAAACTCATTAGAATACACACATGATATTGTCATAGATGTCAGCAAAATCTGAGTTTAAAATTTCAAAATTCCTAATAATCCACTGAGAGGAAAAGATACTTCAGTAAGCAATTTTCCCGTCATTTTAGACTAGGTAAACCATATGCTAGTTACAGATTTTAGTCTTTGTCCTTGCATAGGCAGTAAATTGACTACATGACAAGCTTCTAAAGGGTTGTCCTTTCTAGGGCAAATATAGGGAATTCTGATTCTGTCATCAGCTGCATGGAAATGTTGATTTCTGTTGATACATAATAGCTAATATACTGTACATGAGCAATAAAAACAGTGTGAAATGCTTCTGAATAGAAAATATACACTTTGGCCATCATTTGTCTACTTATTAGCTTACCAATTTTGTATGTGTGTGTGATATTCCATAACTCACAAAATGCAGGCTGTCCTAGCTAAGATATCATTAGAGGAAGGAGTATTCCTGGTACCAGGTTTCCCAGCTTGATAGTCTGGAAAGAGGGTCTCTAATTCATCAGCCATTGGACATTTCACTGCTTGATTGTCTAGTAACTTTTGTTAGTGCAGAAGGAGGAGGTAAACCCAATCAGTAAAGACAATATTAAAGAGATGTATTAGGTCCAAAAAATTGCCTTCTGCAGGATAATAAATAAATACAGAAAACAAAAAGCCATAATATAGAAGAATAAAACAAAGGTTAAATACACCATGAAAAAATGAAGATAAGCAACTTGCACTTTTAACGCTTTCCACTGTTTCTAAAGAAAGTGTTGCAAAAAATGGTTATTTTGCTTCTTTGTGCTTTGTGGATGTCAAATCAATGTTGTTTCTTTTTTTATTTTGTCCCTTCTTGAAAGCATAAATGTTAAGCACAGAGTATTAGCGTTCTTTCATAGGCAATTAATAATTTTCAAATATTTTAGAAAATTCAAAAACGATTCAACATTACTTTTCAATGGTTTCTTGAACATATCAATTTTATTATAAAATTTAATTATGAAAATTGTCTTTCAAATTTGGACCTACAATCCAAATTGCAGGATGAATGAAACTGCTACAAGAACTCTAACTTAGGTGAGTATATGCAGTTTCAATGAACGTGTGCTTTTCCTTTGTAGTGTTTACCTATAGATCTATACAATGATAGAATACCTCTCATGAAGTAGGTGCACTGTGTATTAACAATGTTTTCCATAAACTTCTATGTCCAAAATGTCTTAGCTGCTTGGTAGATTGTGAAGAAAGATATTTTCATTTCCAAAGGTATGAAAATGCTTGAAATGAGGGTTGTGTATCCAGAGAACAAAATTAATGATTTTTTTGAAAATTTTTTTGCTCTTGAATAATAGAACATCTGTAACAAAAGTTTTCATCCATTTCTCAGCTGAGAATTCTCTGGATTATCAGAAAAATTACTTCTTTACTGCTGAGCTTCATGTACACCCCAAAATGCTTGCCATTTAAGATTTCAACAGGGATATTATATAACAAATTTGTAAAAGCATGTCAGTTGTAAGTCCACTGAAACCAGGCAGGACTCTACATTACTTGCTTCTCTTTGCAAAGAATGAAGAAATAAAATCAGAAATTTCAATTCATGCGATTTGCTATCTCTTAACATCTTTGCCACAGTATTATTCAAAGTTGATAGTACTTTTCTCTCCCTTATGCCAACTTAGTATTGTGTGTCTTCAGAAGATAATTCCTGGTCAAGTCCACTTCATGGTATGACCAGAATAAATTAGCTGAAAGATTAAATTTTGCACTTTGTGTAAAAAATTCCAGCTAGACTTCCTCTTGCTTTATTGTTGTGCCAACAGCTTGGCATTGTTAACACAAAAATACAAAAAAAAAAAAAAAAGGAAAGAATTATTAAAGAAAACCCTTGCCACATATTTTTTTAATTATCATTTTCTATCTGAATAATGTACTTTTTTTCCATCCCATAAAATTTCACAAGCATGCATTAATTACTTGTTTTTGGCTATGACCGTGGTTAACGACTTGATAATAATAATAACAACAACAATAAAATTAATAATAGTAATAATAATAATAAACAAAAATACTGGCCTCATTCAGTACAAGGGACTGAATTTAAATGCCATTTAAATGCTACACAGGTAAAAGGGTTGATACAGAGTAAAACACTAAAATTTACTAATAAATGTTCTGTAGTTCTCTCCAAATGAAAAACCCACACTACCCCTAGAACCTTACAGTCTGAAAGATTATTTGCAAAGTGGTTAAAATTAGATGCAAATAGAAAGTTTAATCCATGTACATAATGATCTGATAAGTGACATTTCTACATATTTGCATACATATTATCTTATGAGAGCTATAATCTTAGTTTGATTAAAATGCAGCCTTAGTGGAAAAAACGGAGGAATGCCTTCATAGACATCTTCAAAAGTGTGAATGTAGCAAGGTCTTATCACACCATAATTTATTTTGAATTCTATTAAGTGCACCAGTAAGTTTTAGCGTTATTCTTTTTCCTTCCAGAAAATATTTGAAGTAATAAATAGCTCACTGATTGGAGCTATTTTAAACTAAGCAAGTTAAATACTTAACATTCTTTTTCTGTAGCATGTTCTCCAGTCATCTGGGGAAATAAGCATTCCTTATAAAAAGAACCACACTTAAACAATTCAGATAGTTCAAAGCCTTAGGTTGCCTGCCAGAACTTGCTTTAATGTATTTGTTTTGTGAAATTTAAACAATGGACACAATATTTATATGTGTACCCTATCATTATGCAATTTGTCTTTTTAGAAATCATTCTTAGGGCTAGGCATTTTCAGAGCTATAACAATGTTTATAAATCAGATTATAAAGTGATACAGTAGATCTAAGTTTGTTTAAAGCACAGGCCTGGGAGTCATAAGAACACAGACTTGCTCTAACTTCACTAATGACATTATGGAAGAAACATTTCTGCCACATTCAGCATTCATAGAAAAAGAAAGGCAACATCAGCAGCAGGGAGATGGGGACACAGAAATAGATGTGTTCCCTTCAGACAACCTAATCCCTCACAAACTGCAATCCATCCCCCTACAATTTCATTCACCAAGACCCAGAGACTTCTTTCTAGGAAGAAACAAGAACTGAACAGCTCAGTCAGTGTGGATAATGTCAGTTTATTTTCTTTCCTTTTACAGTAATTTCACGATTATAAGCCGCACCATTTTGACTAAAATTTTGGTCCAAACCCAAAGGGCGGCTTATAATCAGGTGCGGCTTATAATTGTAAATTACTGTAATTTGCTGGTGGGAAAACAAATAGGAAATGACAATCTGGTGTTGGAAACACTAGGATATTAAATCTCTCCCATATTTCTTCTTTTTTTTCTGTAGACTGTGACACCAGCACTGGGATGTATCAAGGATTTAAATGATTGTAAACAGGCTGTGTCTTGGGATATCTAAGCCTGCCATCCTGCTGCCCATCTGAGACTCCCTTAAGTGAGACTGACAACTCAAAAACTAGGCTTATTTGGGATTTAGAAATATTTACTGTGTTTCTGCAGGTAACAACCCCGTGACAGCAGCATTACCGTCAAAAATGAAGTGTGCTATACATCACACAAATCACTGTCTAGGCACACTGCTTTTTAAAAGGGAGACTGAATGTGCCCAGCTGTGTGCTCTGTTTTTCTAAGTGCATCAAGCAGCAAAGTGTATTGAACATTTCTCTGCATCAATCTCCACGTTCCCAGAGAGGGAGTCATTTGACTCATCAAGCCTCTACCTCCCCATGTTGGGGTATGCTCTCCTTTCTCATTTTGAATTATTTTTGATCCTCACAAAAGCAAATGATTCTTTTATTTTCTTGGTAAAGCCATGACTAGTGTTCTCCTGTTTTTCTGCATGTATGTTGCTTTTTCTAATTGAGGTTTTATCAGCTTTTAATTCCCTGGATCTTCCCTCTTGGGTTCTTCAAGAGGTAAATTACCTCTTTTTATTCCCCCACAGCAATGGGGAATTTCCTGATCACTGTGACCTGTAAGAAGATAACAGGGAGTGGCCTCTCATTAAAACATCCCTTAGCAATCACAGGTGTATCCCTTCCAGTGCCAACTTCAGTATTTCAAATTGACTTGAGTGGTTACTACCTTTGATATTTCTCTGCTGTTGTTAGTGCTTCCTTCCCCCACATCTTGTCTCTAAAGGTCTGAGAGTCATGAGGACAGAACTTGATATTCAAGGTCAGTGGAAAGAGAACATTGGTTGTCTTTATTTCTGGAGGGTCATGTAGTCCTAAGAGACAGGCCTCTGCCTGAAACAAAAGCTACACATACGGGTGTTAACTTGCAGGATATGCCCATGCTATCTGTCTTTTTCCCAGTGACTGGCAGAGTTGGAGAGACACAGTCCGATTCCTTGTGCTCCCTGTCTTAGTCCTGCAGAGCTCAGTAATCATCCTTGGATTGCCCAAGGTCTCCATGGCCAGTAAGATTGGTATTGAAATGATTGAGTAGAATTCTTTTTCTGTGAAAAGAGAACAGTCTGTGAGCTGGAGAGTATATTAAATTTGTTCCATTACTGTGGAAAGGCAGCGCAGAGCCTTAGCACCAGTCTGTACTTGTCTTGGTCTTAACTGGTTGTAGCTTGGTTTAGCAGGCAGTAATTGCTGCCCAACCTGTTTTGGTTTCAGCAATGAGAACTCTCTGTGGTAAAGCCCTAAGAATCCTGGTGACCACCATGCAACAAAGAGCAGGCCCCAGGTAACAGGGGCTGGGGAATACTGAGGGGCATCTTTCAAACTTTAGCTGTGAAGCAATGAAAAGAAAGCAATCCATTTCAGAAAAATTAAGGAAAAAAATAACACTTGTTCCCAGTTTGAGAAGAAATGCATCATTGATCTCATGCTTCTCCTGGGAAAGAGAAGGAAGAAATTATCTTCATACACATGATAGTCCTTACTCCAAAGACAGCACAGTATCAATGACTCCTGTGCCACATTCTCTTTTCCTGGAAAACCAGATTTTCATCCTTAGGATTCAGAGAGTCATCAGGAAGGCCAAAAAGGTTTCAGTAGAACAGTGGCTTTGTGTCATAAATTTACCTGTATTATTAACACAGCTATTCTATGACAATTTGGACTAGGAGTGTTAGTATAACGCAATTTGGACTTCTAAATTGTTAAAACAAAAATTGGAATTATAATTAATTCTTAGATTCCCCTTAGACTCATATTGATGATGCGTTCCCCTTGGCAACATGATGCAGAGCAGTGTGTCCTGCTCTGCTTTATCGCTGTTATCACACTGGGTCTGGCAGCCCCATGCAGTGACTGGGCCCACTGTGAGCACGCCTCTGCACCAGCTGTGGATTATAACTTTTTTTTTTTATCTTGTTATACAAAGTATTTTTGGATAATTCTATTCTGGGTAACAAGTCTGATTAATCTGCCTGAACCAAGCAGTCTGCTTCACTAAGTGTATGAAGTTTCAGTGAATAATGCTTAATAGTATGAGCTTCTGCATAACATAACTGAGGGAAAAGTGTCTTTCAAAATCTTCTCCAAGGCGTAATATTTCTGCAGAAGTTTTAGCTGCTTGAATGTGAGATAAATCTATCATACTTCTAATTTCAATAGTATATACACAATGGTAATCTAAAGGCAGTCACTTGTATTGTGCTAATGCAGCCTGACCTGAAAATACTAAAGGAGATTGTTCATAACGATTATTTTGCTAAAGATTAATTAAAATAAGTTACAAGATTTTCTTCCAGACCTACACAAGTAGACTATCACCTCTGAGTGATTATACCTATATTGCTTCTCCAGTGGTGAAGAAACAAACTGGTCTGTGTTTTATATAATGGAAATGCATAGACACCTATATGTACATGCAGGTGTGTGTATGGTTCCAATATGGAGAATAAGATTTATTGAAAAAAAATCCTTTGATATAAAACCCTATAGGGAAGTAAGACAATATGTGTATAATAGAGTGTGTTTCATGCTGAATGCTTACTGATGCTAGCTTCTTCTGAAAAAAGACTTATATAAAGTCACAAGATTATGTTCTATTTTTCATAAAGTCAGTTAATTCTCCTTTATTTTACAAGTTTAACCCCAGTCAGAAACTAAATACCACAGTTGCTCATTCACTCTCCCCCTTTCCTGGAATGGAAAGGAGACTCAGAAAAAAAGTTAAAACCTGTGGGTTGATATACGAACAGTTTTATAAAAGTAAAATTTATTATTATTATTATTATTATTATTATTATTATTAGTAGTAGTAGTAGTAGTAATATTAATAATAATAATAATAATAATAATAATAATAATAATAATAATAATAATGAAAAGGGGAGAGAGAGGCAAGAATAAATCCCAAGGAAGAAAATCAGTGCTTAGTAAAATTACTCATCAGCTGTTGATCAATGCCCAGCCCATCCTGAGCTGTCATTGGCAGCTCCTGGAAACTTCCCCATGTCCTGACCATGACATTCCATGGTATGGAATATCTCTTTGGCCAGTTCTGTTCAGCTGTCCTGGCCATTCTCCCTCGCAGTTTCTTGTGCACTTCCTCACCGGCAGAGCCTGGGACACTGAAAACTCCTTGACTTGGGGTAAGCACTGCTTGGCAGCAACCAAACATCAGTGTGTTATCAACATCATTGT
>PYHW01010620.1:4201874-4238351 GCA_013186435.1 Turdus rufiventris | reverse complement strand
ATTATTATTATTATTATTATTATTATTATTATTATTATTATTATTATTATTATTAATAATAATAATAATAATAATAATAATAATAATAGTAATGAAAAGGGGAGAGAGAGGCAAGAATAAATCCCAAGGAAGAAAATCAATGCTTAGTAAAATTACTCATCAGCTGTTGATCAATGCCCAGCCCATCCTGAGCTGTCATTGGCAGCTCCTGGAAACTTCCTCATGTCCTGACCATGACATTCCATGGTATGGAATGTCTCTTTGGCCAGTTCTGTTCAGCTGTCCTGGCCATTCTCCCTCGCAGTTTCTTGTGCACTTCCTCACCAGCAGAGCCTGGGACACTGAAAACTCCTTGACTTGGGGTAAGCACTGCTTGGCAGCAACCAAACATCAGTGTGTTATCAACATCATTGTCCTACTGAATCCAAAACTGTACTCTGCTATTGAGAAGAAAATTAACTCTTTCCCAGCTCAAACTAAGGCACTGATTTAACTCAGATCACACAAGAATCTTAAAAACTGAATTTTCTTGCAGTGTACTTTAGAAGAAGAGTTTATAAGAAATAAAATTTTATAAGAAATAAACTTTTTAGTATATAAAAAAACTAAAACATAGAATGTTTTAAAATTAATATTGCCCAGAAGTCTAAGTGAAAATTTGCATTTGGTGGATTTTACAGAATAAAGTTCCCCAGACACTGAAGTTTTATTTCTCACACACTCCTATATGGCAGCTTGGCATTAACAGATGAGCTTTTCTTGAAGAGCTTGCATTCACTACTTGTCTCACAGAATATTTTAATGTATATTTTCATGTAAAACTCATTCAAGTTTGCTCACATACATCATATGCTTCAACATTTTGTCTTTGTAATGAAAAATATAGCCATTAGAGGCATTTTAAGCCATGGAAATATTTGCACAAATTCAAATTTTTTTGCTTGTTTCTCTATATTCTTGATTTTCCTTTATTTCTGTATGTCAGTGCAAGTCCTTGAAATTGTTCAAGTGTATTTACACTAAGATACCAGCTGTAAGAAAATTAGGTACATCTCAGCAATTTAGGTGTCACAATAGTAACATCTGGACTAAAGAGACGTCTGTGCATGCTAATGATGAAACATATATAATTACATATATAGAAGGAATGGATGATCTATCTGACATGTTGTTTATGCTAATGTATACTATGCCTCTTGCATAAGGAGAAGATAACTGTCTGTTTGTTTCTGTGCTGGAGGCTGCTGTTCCCTTAGCAGGGTGGCTGACTTGATACACAGATATCGCTGAACTTCTTTTGCCTATACTCCAGTATATTATCCTGAAGGGAAATCAATATTCCCTTTTTTTACCTTAACATGGGGTTATAACCTGCAAGAATCCAGGAACTGACTCACAGATCCTTCTGTGTTGCCTTTTTCTGTGCTACTGAGTAAAGGGTCAGTAAGTTCTGAAACCAGTGTTTGGGGTCCATGGAGATCCTGGAATCCTGACTCCAAATCAGGATGTTTCCCAAGTATGTACAAAGTTGAACTAGTTTTTTTAAAGTTAGATGACCTTTTGGAAGTCTCAAGAGTAATCAAAGAGTAGCTAGTTCAACCACATAATGAATGAAAACAGGCTTCTTGTACCTGAACTTGGGCTGTCACCCTAGATGAATTCCTAATGTGGCCAAGAAGACAACTAGCAGTGTATCAGTGCAGAGAATTACTTGTGCACTTCGGTGCTGGTGCACCTAATGCAGCAACAAACTTACAAACAAATAAAGCTGAAAAAGGGAAAACTAGACTAAACTACAACCTGAGATGCCTCTGAGTCCTAGGCTTTTGCTAACTTTGGGCTAAAAAATAGCACTTGTCATCTTACCCGTGCTTATGACAGCCTCGGCAACTTTTAAGATGAATAAATAGCTTGCACTTCAAAATGGATTTCAATATGATAGCGATAGGAAATATATAATGCAAATAAAAGGATGTCCGTGATTCAGTCAGGTCTATTACTTGAACATAATAAATAATATTTGTTAGCCAAGAACTTTCAAAAGAGTTTCCCCCATTTACTGCAAGCTACAGATTTGGTACCCGTAGTTTCAGTAGAGATTCAGCTTTAAACAGTACAGGACATGAAGTTTGAAACATCAATATGTGTCAGACTTAGACTTTGCAAGACAGAAGATATATGATTCTTATTGCCATAATGATTAGAGGTGAAGAGTTCAAATATCCAAGCTGTATTATCCTGCTTCTGACAGCTACCAAGAACTTGTGTTGTACAGAGAACCAAACAGGCATCTTATTAATCAAGTTTTTCAGAGAAAAGCTGCTCTCAGCTCTTCAGCACTCAAAGTGTACACTCAAATAGTGTCTTCTGCTTGTGAATGGACTAGGGTGCCAGCTGCCTGAATAATATGTAAATACTGATAAGTAGACACTGTGCAGTCAAGGGTGCCCCAAAATACTTTCAAATAAAATATAAGTTAAAGTAAGTGTGAGAAGGAAAATTTTGTAAGGGACTAAATTAACTCATGGGAATCAACATAAATATTTTCCATGGTTTAAATTAAAAAGTATCTCTCCATGTTATAGGAAATAAATGAAGAACTTGTGAGAAGGAAGGGAAACAAGGCTGCAATGCAGGAAAAACTAGTTAGGGAATCAGGATATATTTATATAAAAAGTCCATAAGCAAATCATAGACTATTTTTTTAATCACATTTTTTCATTATTTGACAAAATAAAGAAAGGTAGATGGAGGGTGGTGCTGGAGCCAACTACAAACTGGCAGAAACTGCAGGAATAATGTCTGCATCCAATTTTATCTGATAAGACTTTTCCCTTGTTCTTTGTTCCTGCCTAGGACAAGTTATGCCCTTTGATGAAGGTGAAAAAGATGCTTTTGAGTGAGGGGTGGTACAGGAAGGAGTTGAGGAATGTGGTTTCACTGCATATTCTCCATGCAAGTAAGCAGGAAGAAGAAAGAAAAAAAGAACATTTTATTCTTTGGGAGTAAAGAGGTATCTGATCTGGAATTCATTTTGCCTTTTCCCTAATTTTCCATTTAGATTTTATTTGATCTTCCATATTTTTACATAGAAATTAAAAATTTAAGTTAATTTGATAAATTTCAGTGAAATCTAGCACAATTTCTCTAGCATATGAAGTCTTTAATGGTCTAGTGGAACTTTTTCTACTTTTGACTGAAGTGAGTGTATTTCCAAACTATTCATCCCTCCTGTTCCATCATTTCAGTGTTTTCAGAATTAAAGAGGATGTAATAATTTTTGATTTTAGAATTGTTTTCAAAGTCCTTGAAAATCAAAGGATAAAAAGGAAGGTGACAGTATTTTTTTTCTGGGGATCTCAAGCTCAAAATTCTTGTTGATCAATAGATCTTCAAGCTACAAACCAGCATCCTATGTATTGAAACTCAGGGACAACTGATACTCTACACATGTTTTCTTTGTTTAGACCTGAAATTGCAGCTTTATATTTCAGGAAGATTCCATTGTCTCAATGGTTGTTAATAAGGACAAATCCTAGGTTATTCTTTTTGATACCTAGCTTCTATAGCACACTAATTTGATAATTTACTAGTTTACTATATGTCCAAGTTGTATGAGGGAGCAATCCAGATATCTAATTGTCTTTGTTAGTCTGATGTTCTTTATCACCAGTTAAAAGGTGATAGGGACAGATTCCTAACTCCTAGAATTGCCACAGATTTGGATAGAAATTTTCAAATCAGATTGTACAAAGGTATTTGTCTTGCAAACAAAAATCTTCAAGAAAAAGCTCATCATTACAAAAAATTGAGTCAGAAGAGGTATTCCAGTTGCCTGGCACAAAAATGATGATCTGACAAAACCCACATAACTTGAAAATAATATATTTTTTGTTAAAGTAGCAGAAAATCCAAATGAACAGCTTCGAACTGTGGCATTATCTACTATTTGAAGATCTATAACAGCAACTTTCAAACCAGCATGAAACCTAATTATAGAATAACTTTGCTGTAGCAGCTTCTGTTTACATCTGTTCAATCTTAGAAGCAAATAATCCAGGCTTTCCTATAACATCAGCATGTTCCTGACCTTTCTTGATTACACTTATGAAGGAATTTACTGCATTTTGAAGACTGATGCTGCTGGCATTGTGGTCTATGACAAAGTTTCAGTTTACTCCACTGCAGAAAAATTACAAGCAAGTCAGATATGTGATTGATTACATAGGAATCTTTTTTTCCATGTGAATTTCCCTCCTCTACTGACTTTCACCCCCTCCACAAAACCAAAATCATCCTTTCTGTGCAGTAGTAGGGGCAGCAGCGATGGGTAAGCTGTAGGCATGTTTCCCACTACTTTATCTACATTTGCCATTTTGCTGGATGTAGCTATCCTCCTAGGAGGTACTCATCAAACCTCTTTACTCACCACAGCATTGTCTCTTAAGATTATCTTCAATTATTTGAGATGAAAATATGCATTTATTTGTATTTGTATTGATTCTTCACATCAAACACTACTGGACACGAAAAAATTTAAAAAAAAGAGGGATAGGGAATCATCACACTCTTCAGGAACCTATCTCTACTCAGAAATTTATTAGAATGGAGTTGCAGAAGACATATAATTTAATCAGTAGTAACTATTAAAATGTGTTCAATCTGAAGGCTCTGGTGTCCCTCCTCCTGTCATTGCCTAGACATTTCACTCACATACTAATAATTTACAGGTATGTTGTTAATAGGGTTAATGTAGAATTGTGAATCATAGAAAATTGTGGTATTTGCAGTGTTTTGCCCTTTTGATAAAAATATATAGGGCAAGGAGCTCAGACTGCATAAAACATGCATACAAATCTACCATATTTAAAATATGAGAAAAATGTAAGTTAGTTTTCTTATTTGCTACTGCTTTTATTGCAAGAAAGGTTGATGCTTCAGGAACAAGCAGACCTGTGGCACAAGACCCCAAGATTTCAATTTTGAGTTTCTTCTGATACTGATCCTGCCAGAAATTATGGAGAAGGGAAGAGAGTGAAAACTCTTCTCTGTAACAAAACTTGTTTCTGAAAAATGACTGTCATTTTACAGGCTACTGCTATCTTTCTTCACTTTAATCTCTAATGCATTTCCTCTTAAATTGTCATTGTTGTCTAGAATTGTTCAGGCACTCAAGAAACTCGCTGGAATTATTTGAGTTGCAATAGTCATTCAAGATCTTTGTTTCTAGAGCAATGACACACCACTGCAAAATGTAAAATAGCACTTTCTGGCCCATTGGTAGTTAATTGATGTAAATTAGAACAATTGATCCAAATTTCACTCCTCCTTAGAAGTTAATTTATTTAGTTCAAGTGGGGCAGTTTAGTACCAGTGTCTTAGAATTTTAACCACTTGAATTGAGGGTCAGACACATTTTTATACATATTGGATATTCTGTAATTCTCTCAGTTGGAAATGGTTCCCTCTGATTAGTCCAGCATAAGCTTCTTTCCTAGTTTCCTATCCTCTAGCTGAAACAGACAGTACCAATCTCCATGTATATAAGTTTTGGAAGCTTACAAAGGCTTGTTAATGTGACAACCTACCAAAAAGTTTGGCTTTTCAATGCTCAGTTTCTGTTTAAAATTTGCCTACTGAAATCGTTCATACTATGGATGATCCCTGGTTTATCAACTTAATGAACTACCTATGTTTATTTTGTTGTTTGCATATTGATTCTACTGTTGCTTCTCAAAGTTAAGTAATTTATTGATTAGCTTGAATTGCAAACACACTTTTCAATTTACCCTTTAAGAATAATAGTATGCATACTTTTACACTACCTCCTTGCATTCGCTGTTTTGCCCCATTTCAGTAATCAGTCCTATATTAACCTTTTCAAAATTATGAAATTTGTTTCAGGTTTTACAGGTTACTGTGGATCCCTTGAGCTGAATACATAATCATTTGTGAAAGGCTATGTTTATGACATTTCTTATCTTTGCTTTTTACATAACATTGATTTTGTTGGTCTTATATGATTTTGCAAGAATAGTAGTTGTGATGGGTTTCTGTGTCAACACCCTATGAAAAGACAGCAGAATAATTAGCTGTATCAAGGCTGTGTGAGTGAGATTATCTCTCACCTTGTCAATGGTGGGTTTCTGTAGGTCAGCAAGAGATTACAAACTTCTGAGAATAGTAGCTAAATTAGTAGTACAGGGATTTAAAGTGATGGGTTTTTTTGGCCCTAATGCCTTAAGTAACAAGAAGATTTCTGTGACTATAATCAGTGTTGAAGACTAACAGTATGGTCGATGGATGATCAGATAGTCACAGAGGAATTAGATGGCCTCTCCAGACCTTAAAAAAATTACTTTTGAAGCATGTGTTTGCCAGTGTCATGGAAAATGTGTTCAAAAGAAATAAAATCAGGACTAATTACCTTGCTCTATCACCCTCTGACTTTGCAACTATCACAGTGTTAAAGTCACTGGGAGAAAAAAACCCCTTAAATTATGAAACATTCTAAACATGTTTAGATTCCATTTTTTTTAATTGGGTTGTCTTGTGCAAGAGATATGTGTATATCACACTATTCCTTTTTTTGGGAAGGTTCATTGAGGAACAGCACATTTGACTTTTATGAGGTCATAATGTTTTACATGGTAGACCTGAACAAACAGCAGTTTGTACAGAATAGTGATATAAAAGGATCGAAGGTATTTGGGCAGAACATATTTGTGTGTTTAGAAAATATTTGTGTGTTTAGAAACTAGCTCCTTTTCAGGCCGAAACCATGAGTTCTCAGCAGCTATTCATTCATGAAAATCTGAAAATATTTATGAAATGGCATATTTTTTGCATATTTTTGCCGCAACTTGGAAAAAGACAGATACCACTGTTTCTTCCAGCAGGATCCATCTTTATGACACACACTCCAGTGTTTCTACTATAGGAAAGTTTAAAGAAAGTCTTGGGAATGTGCAGAAGGAAAGACAAAAGGGTCACACCACCAAACTTGTTCCTTAGACCAGACATTGCTGCCCTTATTAGCCATTCACTCAGCCACAGCATTCTGGGAGGCCAAGGAAAAACATTCGTGCATGGTGTTTATGGCTGTAGTCATTCCTCTGGTATGCACCTTTCCCAGGGGAACAGAGAGTCTTTATCAAAGCTAAGATAAGCGTAACAAGTTCCTCTTCTACACCGGGCTCTCCTTAAGGCCAGGATGGCTGCCTCAGGCTTCTACTTCTACATTTTCCACTGGAAAAATTGCCTTTCTGCACCACATCTCCCAGACTGATTACCCACAGGGTAGGGTAGGTTGTTCATGTTCCATTTACCATCCTTCAGCTGGCCATTTGGTGAAATGAAAGTGTCCTCATAGTTCTGTGCTTTCCACAACATCAGAGTTTGATATATGATACCTCAAAGCCTAGGCAGAGAAGCAGATTGTGAAAAAGTTATATTTTCATGCATCTGCACTTCAAATGTGCCAGACAAGTGTACTTACCTCAGCACAGCTCGCTAGTCACTTCTGCCTGAAGTCTTATTCACAAGTAGGTCTCTCTGAGGGACCAAGATGAAGGAAGATCAGGGCCTTTTTGAGTATTCAAAATCTGTAACAGCAAATATAAGTAAAACCTCATAAAATAGGAGCCCTGTTGAGCTTGTAAAATCATGGCTCAGGCCTGCAACTTTGACTAAGAACAAAAGTACTGTGGGAAAGTTACTCAGCTGAATTTGAGGTAGGAAAATAACTTTACAACCAATATGTGCTCACATCATGATTTATGGTGATTAGTTGAATTGTATTTGTTATACTTAAATGGACTGTAACTGATAATGGACTGATTGCTTAAAAAGGCCTGGTTTTTGCAATAAAGCAGCTCTCCTTGGCACCTGCCTGGAGACTGCGTCCCTTTGCTTCATACAAGCAACAACAAAATGATTCATGATCAATTCATGACCAATTCATGTGAGTTATGTACATACGCCAAGTCAAGGGTGCCGTCATCCTCAGCTGTTAGCAATTCATGACGACAAAATTCTCCCAATTTTTCAACATTTAAAGCAAAGTTTTTCAAACACAAAATTGTAACTAAGTTTATAACGAGCAGCTGGTAAAAAATGCCTTCTTTGCTTTCCATCTACCTATAAAGATGCTGGGGAATTACAGAAGAGTTAGTTACAGCTAGGACAAACTGAAAAGTCACATAAATCACCACTTAAATTTACAGCTTTATTTTAACTGTAATGGGATTTGTGATTTAACTCTGAGATCTTCCTTCCCATAATTATTTTGATCCTTTTTTTATGGAATTTATGGAGACATTTCTCAGCTTTCCTTGTCCCTTCTTTGTAATAATAAACTATAGATTGATGAAAACAAAGTATTTTATACTATCTGTTGTGTTTGCTGCAACAATTTGAATGTTATGTCTTCTGAGAGAAAAAAACCTTTGTGACTAGTTAATAGTGAAACTGTACTGAAATCTGATTTGTTTACTAATATTCATGCTCTAGTTACACCAGGTTTCACTTCTTTGGAATTAAATCAAATAGCCATTTTGTTGAATCTCTGCAATAACTATAATAAGTAAAGCATACAAAAAATTAGGGAAATAATTTTAGTATTATTTATATATCTTCTTCATGCTAAACTAATTGCTGTTCTTTGTTACTGAACTCTCTCAAAAAAGACTGATGAGATTTCTTAGCAATATACATTACTCTGTGGTCTTTCAGTACCCTTGGCAGTTCTAGCAAGTTTCTACATGCTGCCACTAAGTAATGTGATGCAATTTTTACTGAATTTTCTCTGAAGTAAGCAAGACCACATTTGTGTCAAACAAAGTCCACATATCCCCTACCTCAGCAAGCTTGTTTTTGTACTGTAAACAGCTGATAGGGAGAAAGAAAGTTAATAATAGAAAAAAGCATATTTGCAGAAATTATTGAATTCAGTGCTGTGAAATGAACCAAATGAGTGTCTTGCTCTCTTCAGGTGACTGCTGTGATAGTTTCAGATGGCATGTGCAAGCTTCACACCCTGCTCAGTAGTGCCATAATCAGTATGGAATGAATGGCTCTCCCTGCTCAAAAATTCTTGTAGGCATTCCAAGTGCCACAATAAACTTAGCTCAGTTTGCTAATAAATTCATAAACCTCCATTGACTTTACCACCAGTACACCATTTTGAGGGTTCTACCTCAACATCGGCTTTCTAAGATATGTCTTCAATGGTCTTTTTTCCTGGAAAAATTCTTATTTGCAGCTGATGGAATGGTGAAGTTTTGCTATTTTTCAGCCATGATGCTATTGATGATGCTTTTAAGTTCATTGTAAATAACCCAGCTTTTGAAACGGGAGTGAGTTTGGGGTTTTTTTACTTCTTTTTTTTCCCTTTAAATTTTTATTTTACTTCAACCCACAAAATTTTAGTGGAATTCAGCAATTCCAGTGTAGGCAAGCCCCCTTAGAAGACATAAAACCATATTCCCCAGTCCAATGCCTTTTCCGGACCCCATCATTGGAGAATTTAAAATAGTAATTTAGTTTCTGGAGTGTCACCATACCTCTTCTAGGAATTCAGCTGTGTTAACTTAATGCCTTTTATTTTGTCACCTAATATCAAAATATTTTATTGATTAAAATGTAGTAATTTACTGCATTGGATGTATGAAGTAACCATTTAGAAAAATCTCAGATATGTTTCCTGTGTATAATTAATCTCTGCCATATTTTGAAATATACTTCAATATTTGGTTGAGAGATGTTTTAAGAGAGTTAACTTCTCATTGGTACATTGTTTTTGTAATATCTTGCTGTAATGGAGAATAACCTAATGTATGTTCGCTCATTTTAAAATTTTTTAGGATGTTTTTATATGATTATAAACACTGCATTTGGAGTTTTAATATATCCCTAACTGTGAAGCATGCACTGTTTTCTTAAGAACTGTGGGGGTGTTAAATAAAACTTATAATTCTTAGTGAGTTTGATTCTTAAAATTTATTTTATAACCTATCTAGAATAGTAACCAAAGCTAAAAGAGTTGATTGTACAGCTATGTAGCATTTTAGGATTATGCCATTAGTTACATTCTTGGCCTTTAAAAATCAATCACTACTATGCAGACTGTATATACTATACTGCTATATATAACAAACATGTTTCAGCTGAACAGCCTGAGTGTCTAATCCTTTTACACGCAGCTGAGCATAGCTTAGACTGATTTTTGTCTAAACTGTTTTGTACTTTAAGGCGAGGTACTTTTCATATCCTAGGCACACTGTGCCATAATCACACATCACTTTACAAATGTGGAAATGATAAGTCATTCTAGGAAAAGCTGTACCAGGTCAGGCTTGAAGGGAAGAGTAAACGCATTGTACACTTCTGAATATCTTTTCAGCCTCCTGAGATCTGTGTAGTTGGAGATATTAATAATTTTTTTCATGTTCTTTTTCCTACCAGTCTTTTTTTCATCTCCTGGAATGACTCTCTACTTTACCTTATGCTAACTCTATGTGTGATAGCCACAAAAATGTATCAAAAGACTTTTCGGTTTTCTTATCACTCTTCAATTTTCAAAAATTAATCAAGAAGAATGTCAGTTACCCATATGTATGTAATCTGCTCTGTAAAGAAAGAAATATGAATTGGAGGACTTAGTCTGCTGCTCCTCTTACAGCATCATCAGTTTTATCATCATTACTGCTGTGATTGTTTGAACTGATGATCTTAGGTCTTTTGTCACAGCTCCCTAAGGGATTATGTTGAAATACTAGTTAGAATAATTTATATGAATCAATTCTCACTGTCAGGAAAAAAGGTGGAACAGTAAAGTTTGCTTTATGCATTGTTTATGTTTCAATTAGTATCAACAACTTGGTTTTTTTTGTTTTGGTTTGGTTTGTTTTTTTTAACAAAGTTTAATTTAAAAATACGGGTTTAATTGAACCTGAAGTGCTTAGTATGAAACAATCTGGGTTTGATTTCACTGGGAAAGGTCTGTTGAAGATACTAAGAAGCATTAGATCTTATGTTAAGGCAGTTAGGAAAGCTGGCTATGTCAGTCATCTTTAATATTAATGCTTTATGGGTAATTGTCTTCAATATATTATAGTTGTATACTATGAAATATACCTCTTTTCAGTGTTTTTCAACATAGGTTACTTACTGGAGAGCATTCATTTCAAGAACACTCATGAGATTATTAGAAGCATTTATTCTACTAGAGAAAAAACCACCATTCTTAATAATCCATATTTTTAATCAAAATATTTCCTGCTAGATGAACATTTAGCTGAAATACTAACCATTGTTACTTCTTACAGTTACGTTGTAGAATACAAACTGGCAATATAATTAAACTTATTTGATCTGTGATATGGCAGGAGCTGAAAAAAGTCATCTACTGTCTCAAAATACTTTTCCTTCTTTGACACAAGTGAGTTAATTTAGTCAGTTTAGTGATGCTAATCCATAAATTATCATTTTTGTTCAGTTAGAGCTGTGCATTACTTCTTATGCAAGTACACCTAATAAGTGGGAGCACATCCACTTTCTAGTTACTCAGAAGCCAAACACACTATTATTTTGGCTTTATTGTCAAGGCTCCTGTTCAAGTTGATGAGAAAAATCTTTTCCATTTTCCACTGGCCACAGTCTTCTCCTGGCTCACTGGCGATAGCTATGGCATTGTGCCAAGGAAATTTTCAAGTGAAATGTAATTCCCATGTTCCATTGAAGGAAGTTCCATTTCATAAAGAGAAGTTTCTGAGCTTTTCTCCCCCTAGGAATTGTTCAGCCCAAGAGCAGGGCAACCCCCAAACTTCTACATTGTCAAGTAATAGCTAAAATAGTATGACTTATTTTTCTACATATACTTTTAACTTTAAGGAAAGTAACTTGCAGTGAGTATTTAAAATCAGTCCCCTAATACCAGTCAAAATAAAGCCCTTTTCTTTTAAAATGTTTATATCTGGCAGTTAAAATAGTGAGCTTCATGTGCTTAATTTCCAGAGTGCTGGAAGAGTTCCTTCTAAGAGGCATCTGCTAAAACATTTTCTATCAAGAAGAAAGGAAAACCTCTGTTCCAGCCAATTATTTCCCATCCCTCTTATTTTGATCATCTCCAGCATCATATGGAAGCCATCACTGTTAGAAAGTTAAAATCATATTTGTACCAGACAAACTGACTCCAAATATGGATTTTATTTTTGGACACCACTACATTTGACATGATCACTATAATAAGTCGTTTCTTATATTTAAATTGCAAACAATTCATTGGTAATTAGAATACAACATATTCTCCATCATATGTCTGCCTGACTTGGGTAGTTTTCAGGATAACAATTGTCCAAAAAGCTCTGGTGCAGTGTGAAAAAGTCAAACAGATGGAACGTTTCAATTTATTTTAGTGTATTTCTAACTTTTATTTCACTAAAGCATAGGGCAACAGAAACTTTAAAGAAGTGTTTAATGACGAGTAACAAGGGCATACCACTCATTTAAACTCCTGGTGTGGCAATGTACACAAAGTCATGGAAACATCAATAGTACAGGAAAGAAATTAGGTCTTTTTAGGATACCCTAAATTATCACATGGAGCATTTACTGCTTATAGCATGAATCAATAGAAATGAAAACTTTCAAGAGTCTTCCCATTTAACATACCAGTAAAACGAGTACTTGAATATGAAAGTTTGGGTAATTTCACATTTATGTCTGTGAAAGGTTGATTTGTCCCAAGGTAATAGAATTAACTTTGCAGCTAGCCTAGACTGGTAACAGCATTTCACTCTTCACTTACCTTTCACATGTATTCCAAGACTTATTTTTTTTTTTTCTACAGGAAGTGATAGAAGCTTGTGGTGTGGTTAGTCACCTGAAGTATTTTGGAGTTTTAACTCAGAATCTATGATTGACTCATTGTTTGACTTTGGTGAACATGAATTTAATATTTCAGTCAGTTCAAATATTACCAAACAAAACTATCATCCAAAATAGGATCTTTCTGAGCATCAAATGCTCAGCTGGAATGTCATTTCTCTGCTAATCGATTAAAGACAAACAGAAAAAACAGCTGGGTTCAAATAGCTCCGATCTGGATCAATAAAGAGCAGAAAAACTGCTATTATCACAACTTTTGGAAATGGGACAGGGGGTTGAGATAAAATATTCTGAAGATAATTATTATATATATATATAAACAAGAATAATAGGCTAATTGTTTCTTAAATATTTGAATAATTTTTTACTAATTTAAAATTAAGTTACATGACTAATATGGAAATATTACAGTGAATCTCTTCATGACTTTAAGCAGAAATCTAATACAGACTAAATAAAGCTGCTATTTCTGTTTACCAAAAGGCATTTAAGATCATCAGTTTGAAGCGTTGGGACTAAATAGGGCAATATATGTGGGAAATAGAAGATCTTCCTGAAATGTAAAAAGGCAAATGTCTCTGAGAAGACCAGAACAAAATAACTTAATTTATCACTAGCAAGACTAGTGAAAAGATACTAGATAAATTTTCCTGATTAAGTGACAGTTAGTGTAGGTTTCTTGTTTCCTGTGTTACATGAAAAAAAAAAAAAAGGTAATGGGCAGGTCGAAGAAACAGCTATAAACTCCTCCTGCCCAGGTGTTAATTCTGAATAATTTTAGTAGTTTTGATAAAAGTAATTAGAAATGGATGTATTTAGTGAATGACTGCACTTTTTGAGTAAACTAATGTGAGCCTAACATGCTGATTTATGAGTCCTTAACAAGGCCAAGGCTTTGATGGTGTTTATAATAGCTTTGACAACCTGAAGGATACAAAGGCAGAAAAATTGTGTTTTTCCTGAAATGTTGGACAGAAGGAAGGGACAAGGAGATATATGTGTAAATTAGTTAGGTTGGCAGGCTCTCAGGGGATAGTCTTTTTACAGTGTATGATGTATTTTATGTCCTAGCAGTGTTCTCCATCTGTTTGTTCAATGTACGTACACTTGGGTAGAGAACCTTTTAGGACATTTCTTAGAGGTATATGTAATTGAGAAGGAAGTTTATTTTGCAGATGGTTTGGGAGAGAGCTTAAGGATAGTTTAACTACATTAATACTTAAGATTTATTTCCTATATTAGTTTTGTCTCCAGACAAGAAAAATCAATAAAGTTTGGAGCCTTGTTAGGATTTTGGAGGAAAACAGTCCTTCCTACCTTTTCCCATCACAAATAAAAATAATTCTCTGTTTTGAACTTACTCTTGCTGCCTAAGTTTCTTACTCCCAATTAGGACATGTAGTGTGTCTGACAATTTCTTACAGGAGTAAGAAAGTGGCCATAATGGACAGACCAGACTTTGCCTTGCTATCCCTCAGCAGAAACCCAGTAGCATGTCTTTTAGAAATGGATATTTTAGTTCTCTAACTCACACCTTCAACTGGAAAGTTAAAATGGGAAAAATGTTACATTTAGCTGCTGGAACTATACTGACTACATCTGAAAACATGAAATATAGAAACACAGATAAGTTTTGGAAGTGGACTTGTTGAAAATTTTGGATTTGTATTAATTTCATACAGAACAAAATTTAAAGCTAAAAACCAGACTGAAATAATGATGGAGGAAAGGAAAGAAGTAATTTAAATGATATATATTTATTTTATTTTGACATAATAATTTTTTTCTCTCACATTCTGACACCAGGATATAGGTTCAAGTTTTCCCACTTCAGAGAAGAACAATGGCCATAGAATGGGATATTTGTATCTAAGAATACATCAAGCTGAAAAAGCAATTCAGAAATATAATTCAGAGTCACATGCTACAACTACTGCATAGAAAGGGGAATACATGCAAACATTTCTACAGAGAAGAGTTTCAAACAAACTTTGTTGGGAATAAAAATACAAATAAATTAGAAACAGAAACATTAGGCATTCACATGACTGAACGGGCCATATTATTGATTCTTGAGACCCTAGAGCCTCTGACTTTAGAGCACATTTGCAAAAGGCTTTTCTTGGGTATCCATGAAAATTGGCATAGTTTTGAAAGAACCCACAGGCATAAATCCAAGTACATTCTACATTACTATCTTTTCATGTTTTGTCTCTCAATTCAGTTCAAATTAAGTTTTATTGTAGCTTTTGTTAGTGCTCAGAAGTACCAGCCAAATTATGCCAAATGTTTTCCAAAGATAATTTTGCTCTCTTCTTATATGTTGAACTACTATATGTTGATCCTAACTATTGCAGTGTTCAAGTGTTATTTTGATCTTGAATTGCTGAAGATTTTTTGGTCCTGAAGTACAAAAAGTCCAGTGATGACTGCTAATTACAACTTTGAATTTCATCTAGTGCAAGAATGAAAATAATGGGTTTGTCATAATACATTTAATTAATAAGCCTATTTTACACATTTATATATTTAACTGATTTAAACTGCTAGAATTTGTTATGCAATTAATTTCCAATGTAAAGATAACATTGTTGTCAAACTATGCTGACTTAATTTTCAACTTGCTTTTAAGACAGAAGTAGATGAACCTCAAGCTGTTCACTGTTATGCTTCAGTAACTGTATACTGACACATTTCAGCAAACAGTACAGACATTTTATGTTCTATGCATGTGACAAATAGATCTGCATTCAACTCATGTATGGCTTTTTTTAAGGGAGTAGAAGTTTTGTAGAACAGAAAATACACAAATAGTATTAGTCTTATAGGATATTATCAAAGAAAAAATATGGTTGAAAAATTAGTTGGGATTTCACCTTCCAATTTGCCATTTCTGTGCACATTTAATGATTTCCTTTCACAAAATATGACTTTTAATTAATTTTAATCTTTCATTTATTTACAGAAAAATTTCCAGGACAGAAATTTGTTCTGGCAGACTAATATTAAATAATGTTCCAACAATGGGTTTTTTCAATAGTGTTATTATATCAGATGGTCAAGTTCAGATTATGTTTGTCTATAACTAATTGAAGTACCCTGGAAAATATATTTTGTCATTGAATAAATATAGTTGTGTGCCAAAGTTTCAAATAACTATCAAATTCTGAAATAAATACTAAGGCTTGCTGTAGTAAAAAAAGTTTGCATTTGCATCTAGCAGTCAGTCCTATAGAAAGGTCTGAAATCTCATTTAAACAGACGCCCTTAAATTCTGTAGGAGACATTCAGATCACAATTATAACACTACATGTCCAACATAACTCCATTGTCTTCTACTGGATTTTTTCCAAGGAGACTGACATCAGAGTCAGGCTGGCTGGTTTTCTATGATAGTCTGGCAGTGTTAAGCTCCCCTGATGTTTACTGCTGGCTCCTGCAGTACTTCAGAAATTCTTACAGTATCTTTAGGAGGGTAATATATGCTGGGGCTTGACCTGTGCTTGAGTTTTGTAGAGGCTGGTACACTATGGGGAGCAGACTTTTCTGGTGTCTTCTTGTTATAGAATGTATTTGTGTTTCTCAGATAAGTACTGAAGAATTATACATTTATTTTTTGTGTGTTCTGAAACTCATTCATCTGCTGATGATAATCCATGACAACCTGTTAGCTGAATAGAGATGAGCAATGATGAAAAATATTTTCCCATGAGATTCAATCTGCTGAAAATAATATGAATTTGTCTTAATTCACATCTCCTTTTCCATGTCCTTTCAAATTGGAAAATATTCAGTTGAACAGGATGCACTCTTTCTTACAGAATTCTAGTAATTTAATTTAGTAGCTTATGTGAGTATGTGTTTTGATGTCAGTTGCAGTATTTGAAGTATATTCTGTGGCATTTTACAAGCTATTTATCAATGTGGTTGAAAAAATCTTAATCAATTAGTTTACTCAATTAATTTATGATTGGCAGCCAGAGCCCCTATCAATGTATCAAACTATATTCCAATCCACTCGGGAATACATCTCTGTGAGCTAAATTGAGATTAATTTTCACATTTCCTGAAAGTTTTTTCATGTTTTTTACAGTTGATTTCTACACTTATGCTGCTTGCCGTTTTGTACATGGACTGAGCCTGGAAAGGGTGATAGAAATGAATATTGCACTTCAAAATAGGAATTGAGATGTAGGATTGTCTTTCGTGCCATTCATGAATATTAAAAGAAAAGTGGCCTAGAAAGATGAATAAATGAAAAAGAAATATCAGAAACAAATTGTGAAGGGAAAGTATTAAGAAATGATGAATGCTGATGTTACATGGGAAAGACTAATCAATATTACACAGGTTTCAAAATATATGTCCATCTATATGGAATCTTCTTAGGTCTGTGGCTATAACTATGGTTGGAAAACAACAAAACTAGATTATTTGAAAAACTTTTGTAACATTGAGATCAGCAGGGTGCCAGAATGCACACTCTTTCTATGCAGGGAAAAGCAGGTTCACAGGCATCTGACAAGACTGCACTGAACAGATAAGTGTAAGCTGCTTAATGGGGTGTGAGCAGTCTTGAATCATGTCCTTAGAAATCTTTTAACAAATTATTCTTCAATATAAAATATGTAAGCAATCTCTGTAGCTGTCCATCCCATATGCCGCCAAGCTGTTAACTCTGTTCTTTAGCAGATGAGTTGAATCTGTTTAAAAAGACAACAACTGTAAACTTCTTACTCCAAAATATTCTAACGTCTACTTTTTTCTATCTTTTTAAAAAAATATATTAGTTTGCTCTAACACCAGAGGCTGGAATGCAAAACCACTGGAATAGCAGAAATAGAGTTTTACAAAGAGGAAATAAAATATTGGTAATTATTTTCCTTCCCAAAAATCAAAATCATCAGTTACAGAAGCTGAGAATCACTGTTTTGACAACTCAACTACCATATAGAAAGAAATAAGGTCTCACTCGTGTTTTAGCATATGAAGAGTATTGCACAAATGTGGTTAAACAAATCAGAGTTACTTAGCTAACCTATGATTTTGAACAAGCAATTGTCTGTATCCATCCAAGAGGATGTTCCCAGAATGGAGTGAAGCATTCTGGGTTCTGTATGCAGCAAGTTTGAATTAATTGTTCTACATTTCTGAACTTGTCAGTATGTGTTAAACATCTTTGGAGCATGCCCCACCTCACAGGGGACCTATGTTCCTATTTTTCTATTCTCTCTTTCACTTGGTTAGGACTATTCTGTACATGCATAAATACTGAATTGTCAGCACAGGGGAGTTCAGTGGACACGGAGGGAATTACCTAACTAACTCAGGCATGCCCCAGAGGAGGCAATTTGCTTTGGTTAAATCTCAAAAAAGATATATAAAGTCTGTCCAAGTTTTCTGGTTCCAGACACCATGCTGACATTTCAGTGAGATATGTGCTGTTTCCACTGATGGAACCACATGCTGCACCTTGGAATCCTAATTCTTTACACTTCTGGAATAGAGATAGGAGTATCAATCCAAGTCTACCTTTTACTATTTTTTCCTTAAATCTCTGCAGATTCAAAGGAGGAAATACTGTAGGAATCAAATCCAAAAGCTGTAATTCCTCCTGCATGCATAAAAATTAATCCTCCAAAGTTCTTTTAGAAAATATTTTTTCATTTAGAAGTGACTCTGAACATCTGGTTTTGGATAGGATTTTTGCTAGTGTAATCAGTGGTTTTATTTACAGACATACTTTTCCAGAAGAACACCTTGTATTCTTGAATATGGATTTATCTAAATGATCTTTCAGAATTTGTATGATCTCTTCTTTTGCCACCTTAGACTTGATTTCATTCCTAGTGTTCTTTTCAGTTTGCCTTGTGTGATTATGCAGAAGTTGTGAGGGGTTTTAAAACTGGAATTTCTATTCCTCTGGAAAGTAACATGCTTTAAGAAATAACATTCTGAGGTGTGCAGTTTTAGCAAACAAAAATACAGATTATTTTAGCTCTGCTGAAGAATTTAGATTAATTGCAGGTACGATTAGTTTGGAACAGTGTGTCAGCAGATAGGTCAAAAGGTGTGCAGATCTGCCCTCCATGTATAGATATTATGCATTCTGTAAGAATGGAATGATGAAATATTAAATGTGAATTTGAATTTCTTAGCATTTTTTTTTCTTTTTTTTTTTTCATTTCATCTCTATTGTTTTTCTAGCTTAATTGCCTGCTGGTAAATTGTTCCCAGTACTTGTAACAACTGTCTCTGCTGTAGATAGGAGAGTTTATTGATAGTAATAAAGCTCTGTTACAGATTTCATGTAATTTTCCTTCAAGCATTTTTTTTTTTTACAATTTTTCGTTAATTTACATCTTCCATGCACCATGACTAGGAGCTGCACAAAAGGACTTTGCAAAACTACTGTGCTATTTATAAATGAGAGATCGTTCTGAGACACAATAAGGAAGATGGGAAATTCTATATAAATCCAGGGCTCTTACAGGCCTTTGTACTGACAGGTTCCCTAAGTATGTTAAAGTCACTTATGCTTCAGCATAAAATACTATCTGGTTTTCCACAATGGAATGCAAGCAGGCATAAAAAAAAAATTAAAAAAAGCTATTTTTGATATAGGATGATATAAACAACTTAAAAATTTACTAACTGCATTAATTTTATAAAAAAGAAGAATATGCAACCAAAAACCAAAGTGCTTGCTGCAAGTCATGCTAGAAGTAATGTTAGTAAGTAAAAAAAAACCCAAAAAACCAAAAACCAACCAACCAAAAAAAAAAAAACAAAACCTAAGAAGAAAAAATTAATGCAAGTAATTTTCTTTTGAAATCTCACTTTCATTTATTAAGAATCATAAAATCAGAGAATATCCTGAGTTGGAAGGGATCCCCAAGGGTCATCAGGTCCAACTCCTGTCCCTGCACAGGACCATTCCCAAAAGTCACACCATGTGCCAGAGAATTTTGTAGCCAAACATTTCTTGAACTCTGTCAGGCTGGTGCTGTGACTACTTTCCTGGGGAGCTTGTTCCAATACCCAGCCACCCTCTGGGGAACAATCTTTTCTTAAATTTAATCTAAACCTCCTTTGACACAGCTTAATGCTATTCTCTCAGGTCTTATCATTAGTCGACAAAGAGATCAGTGCCTTCTCCTCTGCTTCTCCTCATGAGGAAGCTGTAGACTGTAAGAAAGATTTCTTGCTTCTTTGAGTGTAAACTACCCATTGCACTAAAAAAAAAAATTTTGCATTTAAACTTGCTGCTCTGATCTAATATGAAATGTCGAAGTATAAGACTATGTTATGCAATGCTTTTAGTATTTCCTTCTGTATGTCAAAAAAAATAGATTCTTAGCATTTCTATTATTTGTTAATCCTTGAGTTCTGGAGGGCATCCTTTGTGAAGAAGGTTGCAGTGTACCAAGAGACATAACGTTGCCCTAAAGACCATGAAGTTAAAATTCATTCAATTTTTCACCTTTCATGAGACATCAAAAGAACAATCTCAACAGACCTACCTTTTTAGAATAATATTTTATTTTCATCCTATCACTTAGAAGCATAAATTAGCCATACATATAATTATATTGAAACAATTTTGTTGACATTACCTAAAGGGAAAAATAATTGATTCAGGTTATACTATCTATTTTGTAACCTTCAGATAGAAGCTAAAAAATAGAAACTCAGGAGTATGCATGCATCTATATATACTTACAAACATCTATCTATAAATCCTTCAATTGTTTGGGTTGGGAAAGACCTTTAAGATCACACATTTTATTTTACTTATTCTATAATGCTGCTAATTTCAAAATTGTACTGCAAAAATAGGCATGATATTACTTGTTTGTTTGTTTGTTTGTTTGTTTGTGGTAAAATTTTGTTCCTTACTGCTCAGCACTATTTTGAGAAATCAGCTGATGAGATCCCTAACAGAGTCTTCTAGACGTTGTTATATAGCCTTTCAAACTTATTTTCACATACTCAAATAGAACTCTGTTCCATAAAACTTCTGCAGTTCTTTGACTTTATGAAATTTCTAGCTTGCTGCCAATCGCTAGAAAATGTCTGAAGTCAGACAAACTGGTTTTGAATTAAGAATATGTCAAAATGTACATTAGAAAGGATCCCTACTTGGTCGTCCTTATGAATGACTGCCACTTTGTTGAAGTCTTCCATACTGAAATACTGAAAAATGATTGCATGCATATACTCCATTTGGCGTACATTAATCAGAATTATCTACTGTGAAGTATTCTGTTGTCCTCGACCTTCAGTTTCCTGTACTATTTTCTGGTTTTCTTGTCTTGTTATGCTCTGCTTGTTTCTTTCCAAGTTATTTTCCATCTCTTCAACAATTACCTTTATTTGCTATGTCTGGATACTAAAATCTACAAAGGCGATTAATTTTGTTTTCTTCACTTCACACTTTTGGTATCTCCTATTATTTCCCACCCTACCTCTTCAGGCATGAAATGCATTTGTAACAAATCATATCTTGTCATAAGTGATATAACATGTTCATGTGATTTTATAATACTCACATGATTGCATATGAAGATTTTGCATCCGCCATCTACAAAAGGCTCATCAACTATTTATCGCTATCCCCTTTGTCTGAGAAGATTGTTTTAAGAAAGTTTCTTAAAGAAAAGTCTTTCCTTAAGAGAAGTTTCTTAACATTCTGCATAATCTGCTTTCACATCAGAAGGGATTAACACTGACTTCCATGTCCAAAAGAATCATATAACCAATGAAATTTGAAGGGCAGGGCCTCAGATGAGATATATGGTAATGAAGGAAAAAGATGCTGAGGTTGTAGTCATTTCTTTTTAAGCAGGGAGTTAATGCATGCAATGTGAACATAACCAACTGCTGTCTTCACCCCAGTACCCATTGTCTCTCTCTTTGTGCCAAATAAAATGTTCTCTAACTAAACATTTAGGCTTTATTTAGCTATCTGACTATAGGTAATCAGCTTTAATCTTACTCTCTAGCACAAATAACATTTTATATCCACTGCTCCAGACATTTAAATAAACATAATGGTCTCTAATACTGCAGAAACTGGCAGGGTTTAGGAACGGTATTCTCCAGTTTTAGTACTCTAGCTAAAATCAGGAGCTGCTTCTCCTCCCGTCTCCAAATGGAGGCACAAAAGGCAAAGATCATGGGTTGAAATAAGAACAATTTACTTGAGACAACGAGATAAGAAAAATAACTACAACAGAAACAATATGAATAATAAAAGGTATAAAAAAGAATCTATTTACATGAAAAGCCCCCTCAATGAACAATATCAGGCGGTTCCCTCCACCATGTTCTCTTGACTGGATGGACTCTCTTTTCCCCAAATGAGAGTTCTTTTTACCGCATTCATCCCTGGCAGTGACTTGCAGTGGTATAGAATAACCTCAGAGCCTTGGTCATGCCCTCTCCTGGCTAAAAATAAACCTGTTCTGTGCAGACCCAGAAGAGAAACTTTTGGTATTTTGAGAATGTAGACAGAGAGAAAAATACTGGTTTTTTGGGGTTTTTTTTGTTTTTTTTTTTTTTTAATTGAAAAAAAATGCAAAATATGTCAAGTAAATAATTTAACAAATATTCTTTGAACAGCTGTTATTTTCAGGTAGAGAGTCCTACCAAGTTAATTTGGTTTTGACATTCTCTGCAAGTCTTACAGTTACAGGATTTATTTTTTAATATAAATTATCTCAAAACTCAATCTATTATTCATAGTAATAACTGTCTCTCTGGTTGACAGCTTGAAAAACCCCCGATGCTTTATGGCACTAAGAGAACATTTATTAAATACTTGCAGCACTTGTTAATCTCAATCCATTTTTCAAAGGTTATACTTTTAATATAACTCCCAAAGCTTGAGTAGCAGACAGGAAGTTAGACAAATCTCTGCCAAGATAAAAGTATTTCAAAGCAAGATTGAGAATCAGAATAACAGTTAAAATGCAATTATAAGCCAGGTCAGAGGTTTTATGAGCTTCATGCACACAGGAAGTCAGCAGAAGTCAACAGAAAGATAATCCTGCACTTCAATGAAAGCTGAATCCCAAACGAACAGTGGGTGGAGGTAGGCATGTGTATGCCTTTTGCAATAGTACAATGAGATTTACATGTGACTTTCTCTTTCTTCAGGGAGATTATGCTAGTTTATTGGAAAAAGTCATGAAAGTAAGCTCATAAGATGGTTACACAAAAGAACATATAATTACTTAGCTTTTTAATGTGGCAAGATAATAGGCAATCTGAATTCAGCTACAGCTTAGAGAACTCTTAATGTGAAACAAAAGTTAGAGATTTTACTTTTCTCTAAATTTATGCATTGCCAAGAGAATTTTCCAATCTTTTTAACAGTAAGATACAAGGAATTATTTTCCCCACAAAGCTCAACTTCCATCCTAATAAAAATTTAACAGTGAAGTGTGAAAGGTGAAGGTCAAATTCTCTATCTTACTTACCACCACCCAATTTTACATATATTGTCATCAATATACAATAGATGTACAATGCTTCACACTTGCAGGCACACAACAAAATCCCTTCCATTGTTTTTTATTTTGTTTTCTTTACTGCAATATCAGAGAAAACAAATATTGATTACTATCCATTCTTTTTCACTGTGTGCCAAAAAACAAGTTGCATTTTTACCCCTTTTCTTGTTTTAATGTACAGGTTGTTTTAAGACTTCTATATTTGAGGAAAAGAGTACCTTTGTAAACAGAGCTGAACCTAAGTATTGTACTTAAATTTGAGTATATGAATATACACAAATGCACATAAATGGCAGAGTTATAAAGGATTGTCCTTGTATATTGTAGCCCTACAGCCTAGTGCAGTAATTGTTTTATTCCTGGCCAGGAGTTTGTAATTAATTTAGACATACAGCTCTTGGTAGGCTGTGGCAACCATGCCTGTCACAGACAACTCTGTCTGGATAGGTCACCTGTGACACAGGACAATGAAAATTTGCTTTTGGTGGTGCTTTGGGTAAGAATGACTTGAGACAATAGTGTGCTTGAGTGCTGTTTCCATCTATTTCAAATTTATAGATACTCTGAAATTGCCCATTCAACAAAATGCTCTTCAACTATGATCTATATGGTGACTGACATATGCTGTGATTTTTAACAGGATTACCTCTCAATCTGGTCTGTTCAGCTTATGTTAAATTAAATTCTCTCCATTTTCTTCATAATATCACGATTTAATCAAACTCTGATGAGCAGACCTAACACTAACTTATTTTAAAAGATATTTATGTAATTCAACAATACCAGTTCATTATGCCTAAAGTGTCCCTATTATATCTTCAAGTCATTTTATCTTGTCAACTTTTAATCAGTGGCAACAACATGAGAATACCTTAATTTCTGCAAAGTTAGCTGCCATTAACATAGCTTGATTTTAATTAGCTTGATGCTCAAAGATAACTGGTATTTAGAATTTTTATTTATCTGTAATTTTTGTCCATATATTGTCTTGTGTTTAGACTTTTAATTTGGAAAAAAAGGCTTTGAATGTCTAATAATTTTCTACTACTTATTTTGTATTGATAAAACATTAACGAAAAGTATGTATTGAAGCAGATTGTATGATTTCAGTTCAATTTGAAAATGAAGAGAAGACAGGTCTTCTGAAAAGATTTTTTTGTTGTGTGCCTCGATATCTTCTTAGTGTTAGCAATAAACATTAAGCGATGCATTCATGGGTTTATCTGACATATACTTACTTATTATGTGTTCTCATAGTCCTCCTTGAAACTGTAAAAACAAACAAAATTGAAATAATTCTATCATTTTTGATACGCTATAAATCTGGAAGCATTTAAATTTTTTTCTTTAGGAATAATTTTGTTTTGATTTGCATTAAACACTCTTTCACATCTTCCAAGATAAGGTGTAAGGTAGAAGTTAAAGAAATGGAAAAACATGCCTCTTACTCCACACTCTTCTCCTCACATTACTTGCCTCACAACCCCCAGAGTTGTCACCTAAGACATGGCCTAAACCACATGTGACTTCAATGTAGGCAGTAAAAAATTAGGTTTTTTAAAAGTAAATAAGTTATTTTTAAAAAGATGATTATCGGGATCTGAAATTGAGCATTTTTGTTAATCAAACGTTTTATGAAGGGGGATTAATCTTCACACAAGGGGTTATAATCACAGCACATGACTCCAGGGTTGTCATATAAAAGGTTAGCTATTTTTTTTATTTATTTACCTGCTTTTTTTGATTATTACTATTTTTGAATTCCAAGCAACTTGACTATTCTTCTTGCTCATATATCTTAACCTGATAAGATGTTCCAGATGCAGCTGAAAAAGAAACTTAGAGAAAATATTATTTCTTTATCCTGTATCATGATGACATTCATTTTGTTGCCAATTCAAGAGGAAAACTTCTATCTGATGAGATGCTGCATGTAGATATTTTCCAGAATTTCCAGACACCTCTTTTTTCCATTGCATATGTACTTACATATACTCATTTATACATATATACACACACTTCAAATTACTTTTCCTATCGACATAATTTTTTTCTCTTAAATTTCTGCACCATATGGAGACACTGATTAGTCAGTACTGTTATGTCATGTCTGAAAGCTCTGCCTTCTGGAGAAAATAAGAAGCATCCATATAATAGTGAAAGAGTTTCATAATCCATCTATTGACCTCACAGTGTGCTGCCTAGCTCTTACCAGGCTTATCACAGGCACACCATGCAGGGCTGGCCTGCAAAGTAATTTCAGACTTTTGTAAATATGGAATGACACTAATCTCATCTAAACAATTTTCTCTAAGATATTTTATGCTCAGTGAAATGGCTCAGAGAACATCGGAGACAAGATCTCTTATTTTGCTGCAGACTGTCTGATGCAGATACATTTTTTTCAAAAGATGGCTTTACACACACATTTGGTGGTAACTACCTTCAGTGGTGGTGGAGGGGGTGGTGGGGAGAGGGAGGTGGGAGGGAGTAGGGTGGAATGACACAATGACACCAAACCCTTCAACAGACTTTAAATAAACTGGAGAAAAAGTTGATAAACGTACTGTTGGAGAAATTCTCACCAAAATGTACATGTTAACTTTTCCACTGTATCTATATGTCCTCAGAGTATCCATTTTAGCAACCATGACTGGAAGTTTGCTTCAGCTACAGCCACAGATCACCAACATGTGGGACAAAACCATGATAGAATTAACAAACATTCTTAAGCATGTCACATTTTCTAAACAAAACACCCATAAACATATGCCTTCTCTTTAGCATCTCAAAATAGCTGCTCTCAGCAGCAGAGACAAAATAAAACATTGAACTTTGGTGAACCAAAATTATGTGGCCCATCTTGTTTTGTTCCATGCACGTATCTGTCAGCTTATGCCACATTCAAAGTTTGCCATCAATGACAGGAAACTATGTGCACACCCCTTATTTGTTGGTTTAATGCTACTCTTACCAATAGAGAAGCGTGCAGGGGTGGAAAGAGTCAGTATTTGTTGTTTGAGAGAATTGTTTATTGCAATACAGTCCTAATACAGAACTTCTGTTTCTTCTTTGTGTCTGTGCTTGGCACACATATGTGCGCAGACAGAGGAGCGTTCAAAAGAGCGGGAGAAGAGCTCTTCAGAACCTGCCCTCCCAGGTTGAAGGCTAGCAAGAAGGTTGTGGATTAGATGACCCAGTGGACTTGCTGAATCGTAAGCACAGGTGAGAGAATGGACAGTCACTCTGAGAGCACTCGTCTGATAGGGGGTTATTTGGGCATTATTAAATAAAGAGTGCCAGGCATAGGGTTATGGAGGAAAGCTGAGCACAGCGACTTCAAGACAGAGGAAGCTGCTAAAACCAGGCAACAAGAAGGCCTATTGAGCATAAAAAAGGGAAGAATAAAGAGCTGGTAAGGAAATATTTGAATTATGGTACAGACCATGTGGTAATCATAAAATGTGTATTTGGCAATTTATTTAAAATCTGTGGTTATCCATAGTTGCTAATTATGTGTAAACCTTTGCAAATAATTGTCTGTTCATATAGTGATTTAAAGAGAACTTTTGCCCTCAAGGAAATTATTCTGAAATTATCAGCTCTATTTGGGAATGCAGATAATAATATATTTGAGTAGCATCTTCCTACAGTGTAATTTAAAGTCACACGAAAAATTTTTTTGCTGAATCTACTACTTTTCTTTGCTTTCTCTCAACCTTTTCTTTTACTGCCTTTATATTCAGAGCCTCAGATAGTCCCTTGTATTTTCTCAGTTGAAAGAACAATAAATTGCTTTCCTGAGAGTCATCATAGATTCACAGAATGGTTTGGGTTTGATGGACTTTAAATATCATCTAGTTCCACCCCCTTACCATGGTCAATGATACCTTCTAGTAAACCAGGTTTCTTGAAGCCCCATCCAACCTGGCCTTGAACACTTCCAAGGATGAAACATTCTCTGGACAACCTGTTCCAGCGTCTTACCACCTTCACAGTAAAGAATTTCATCTGTTTATCTAATTTAACCTGCCTTCTTTCAATTCAAAGGCATTATCTCTTGTCCTGTCACTGCATACCCTTATAAAAGGTCCCCTCCAGCTTTCCCGTGGGCCCCCTTTAGGTCCTGGAAGGCTGCTGTAAGGCCTCCCTGGAGCCTCCTCTTGTCCAAGCTGAACACCCCCAGCTCTCTGAGCCTGCCTTCCTTTTCATAGGCCTGCCTTGTGTTTTAATTCTTCCTCCTCCTTGTCCACATATGACAAGAAGGTTGTAGACCACAATACTTGGTCAGCTGGTAGAGTTCATTTCTACTGATAGCACTAGAACTCACTTTTCTCCATAGTGAATTTTTCACCATCTGATGTTTTTAGAGCACACAATTATTTTTTCTAACCCAAAATGTATACATGGATTAATGAGGGTGTAAAACACTCTTGTAGAGATCATTGGAGTGTACACATGGAGATAACGATGCCTTATAGCCAACTTATTTGTAAAATTGAATTTTGAGAGTAATTATTTTGTACTATTAAAAACAAATTGTGCATCGTTTTCTCAGACATAAAGAATTCAGCAGAAGGTATACTTAAGAAATCAAGCCCATGCTCTTTCAGAAGATAATATTATTTTATATTTCACCACTGTATTGTAAGACCTTTCTTTCTTTTGTATAACAGGTCTCTATAGAATTTGGGAAGTAGAAGAGATTTGGTGAAACTGTAAGTTCCAGTGCATTCACAACATGATATTTTAATATGTAAAACATGCAGTTCTTTTTCGCAAAGCCGGCTATAACCTAGAGGAAGTTTCAGAAGTGTGAGGCAGTGCATCATACTATATCCATAGAAATAAGACTTTTTTTTATTTCTTTAAAGGGAACTAGTGACCCCCTCTTTGTCAGACAGGAGATAATAGATGTTTATGAAATTCAATCAAGCTATAGGTCAAAAAAACTTTTTGGCCTCTATGTGTCATCAGACATAACAGACACACAACAGCTTTTAGCATCTGCTCAGGTGTCCAGCACATGAAATCTAACAAAGAAATACATTTCAGGGTCACTTGAAAGTTCTTCACTGTGTTGATTAGTATCTTAAAAATGTGGGAAATGAACCAGAATAAAGATGTCACCACACCAATTAACAATGTTCACAAAATAATTATTTAGCTTTTCCATCCAAATGCTGGGATTGATTTTTCTCCCCTCTCCTTCATTTTTATAGCAGTGATGAATATAAATAAGTCACAGGAAAATTACTTCTCCACTGTTTCATAATGCTTCTCTTATCTAGCAGGCACAGCTGTCACACACCCAAATGTTTTTATTTACATTGTCTATGGATAGAAATATGAATGTTAATGTCTTTTAATGGAAAAAAAATACTTATTATCAAAGTACATAGTGAATTTTAACTAGACTACTATTTTTTTTTTGTCCTGTAAGAGGTAATGATTGATTATTTTATCCAGTTCACCAAAATTTCTCCTTTTATCTGTCCCTTTCTTATAATGATGACTGCCACTGAATCAACTGACAGATGCACATTTTAAAATGTATGTGTACATGAAAATTTCACCTTGTGTTTTGGGTTTTTTGTCAGCATTTATGCACTTCTAAGACACCTCAGAATATTTTGGCATAATATAAGAAAAGTGTCTAGTTATGCCTTGTAAAAGTTAATTGGTTAAAGCTTTTAAGAGAAAGAAACAAACCCATTTTTCAATAAAATCTTATCTAGAGAAATGGAAAATTTCTACGCAAATATCCTGACGAGTTTTGTGTTTGTACATAAGTGAATGGAATCAGTAAAATATGATTTATTAAATCCACTTTTCCATCCTCCTATGCTTTCTCATTTATAATACTATTATATAATTTAACAGTCCTAGAATGTAAAACTTAGGAACTAGCTGAGTTTGTAATTTTATAAATACAAACCCCACTTTAAATTATTTGAATGCTTTAAAAGAAATTGTCCATGCTTAAAATATATTATCTCCATGTTTTTTCAGCAGCTGACTTCATCTGTATTTGAAATGGACAGAAAAATTGCTTTCCAGGACTAAAAATAATTTCTAGCTATGAATTAAAAAATTATGTGGGAAACACTTTTACCAAATATGTTTAATGTTTATTGAAGCTTATTTGATGCTTTCAGTGGTATCAAATAGACAGTAACAACATTGCATGCTGCAGGAAAAAATAAATTTTACTATGGCTGCAAATTTTAAGGTTGTATTCAGTTTCAGCTAAAAAGTCATTAATAATAACATTATTGTCACCACAGGAAAGAGCAACAAATTATGACAATATTTTAAGATCTCCATTCAAAGCTATTAAGAGTATATATCATCACTATATGTCATTAGAGATGATACAAAATGATAATTCTTTGCCCACACATCTGGAAGCTAGGAAGCTCGTTTGTACATAAGCTTTGTGAGAGCATTTAAATATTTTTTCCTAATAATTGATTGAGAAAAAGATCTTGCAGTTAACTACTTCATCCTAAAGAAAAGCTCTTTTGGATTAAATAGTATGCAGAAACTGGTTTCTGATTAAAGTTCAAAGCTGAAAGTTTTTCAAATAGATTTAGCATACTTTGCACAATATTGCATTAATATCACTGATTTCAGACACAAATTTTAAAACTGCATCATTTACATAGACAATTGATATCATTTTTGAAAAAATAGGTCAGTAAAGATCCATAGTACATAATTTGTACACTGACTTTATCATTAAAATTATGGAATCATAGGATCACAGAATTGTTAACAATGAAAAGAGCAAGTCCAACATCAATCTAGCACAGCCATCATTTCAACTGCTATATCACCCGCTGAAGTGACGTGTTCACACACTTCTGGAATTAATCTAGGGAGGGGGACTCCACTACTTCACTGGGCACTCTGTTTTAGTGTTTGACCTTTCTGTGAAGCAATTTTTCTTAAAATTGCCTCATCCTGTGCAACTTGAGGCCATTTCCTCTCCTCCTGTCACTGGTTAACTGGAAGAAGAGGCCTCACCCATCTGGCTAAAACCTCTTTTCAATCTCTGTAGAGAGTGATAGGCTTCCCTTTACTAATGTATAGGTAGATGACATCCATAGCCTTTTCCACATCCACTAAGCAAGTCACTTTGTCATAGGAGATCATTCATTTCAGGTTCTAGTTTTTTTCCCCAATGTTTTATTGCTTATATTTTGTAGCAATATGGTAAATTTTTACATTAGAGAAAACCAGGTTGTACATCGCCCTTGGAGCCAGATATTTCTGATGATCTTTACTTCCTTTGGGAATGCACTGTGCTTTCTTATCCTGATCACTGGGAAATTGCTTTTATCATGAGAAATTATAGTGTGGTTATAAACTATGATGTTCTTCCTGTCCTGAAGTTAAAATTGTTTTATGTTAAAGCTGTCACTGAGAGTGAATCAAGGAAATGATGACCAACACTGTGTATGATAAGGGCTAAGTTTCCTTCTTCTTACTTTATAAGTTAGAATTATAATAAGATAGTTAAAAAAACATATTTTGAGAAGACAGACAAGATCAATTGTATCAAAAAGATGGCCGTATTTATCAGAAGGACTGGCAAAAATTGTTTTAAAAAGCTATCAAGGAGCAAAATATAAATGTTTACTTTGTACGTCACAGTCTATTTCTACCTTCACTGTAGGAGTATTTTTTACGAGAAAAACCCTTTTGATGAAGAGGATAACTGTCAAAACTGCAGCTGTTACAAGCCCACATGATAATTCATAAGGTGTGTCAAACCTTCAAAGCATTCTAAAAATACAAAACAGAAATTATACACTATTAGACTTGTTTAAAAACTAAGATGTTTGTTTCCAAAATTTATAACTGAATGCAAATTCTCCCACTCTTGTTGAAAATGTTTCCTTGTTTCCTAATTTGTGACTATAAAGTTACCCAAAGTAATTGCAGAGTTACCTGTGACTGTAACATCCTAAGGAATTCTTTATAATTTCTTCAATGTACAAAATTCACATCAAGCCATATTTCATACAGACTCATATATATAAATAATTTTCTCTTCTATGTTTTAAAAGAATTAACTTTCAGTTGGATAGGTAAACAGTATTCTGTATAAATTAATACTCTAAGATTTAGAAGAAAAGGGAAATTGAACTGATGTCGTGCTGCTTCTGTCAAAATCACATATGGTCTCTGTATGTTAAGGAGTTTGGTAGTGGGGGCACTATGCCAGCACATTCCCAAAGCTGAAGTATGTAAAAGCTCTGAGCTCAATCCAGCTAATATTCAGTGCACATCTATTTTTTCCAGTGCATATCTTTTCTTTAGAATCTGTTTTCTACTCCTTCATACAGTCCAGTTTATAAAGGCAGAGCTAAGAGGCTCTCAGACCTTGTCTTGGGAAAATATGTAACAGCTCATTGCAAAACAGCATTTTTATTTCTCCTATTTGATTAGATACAATTTTATCAATCAAAGATTGGTAACAATTATGTATCAATTAAAAAAAAAAAAGCCTTTTGTTCTGATTGGACTGTGTTTGACTCAAAACTATCTATTCACCTTTTAAAAAGAATTTCAAAGTGGTGAATAAACCAGCCTCTCTTGTATGAGATAATGCAAAGTACAAAAGAAATTTTTTCAGCATTTCAACATCTTATGTTATGACTGACTTCAAAATTTGATTTGGCATTTTTTAAGTAATTTCAGTGTATTTTTTTATCAATAGATATTTATCAAAAAAACTATCCCTAGTTTTTTCCAGTGCTCCAATATCCCCCAAATGGATGACTTTCCCTCTGTTCTAATCTATGCAACACAAATATGCAAAAACAGTACTAAATTGATATAACTCTTCCTATTAAGAATTTGAGATGACTTGTAGTGATACTACCTATAACACAGAGTTTTTGTCCTTTAAACTAAGCTTAAACCTTGCATTTTCAGCCATGTTATGCTCAAACAGCAATTACTAATCTAAAACTTCTCTGTTGGTTAAACTACTGATATTTCACCCAAGTTTTTTGTTAGTTCTTCTTGTGTTACTTTCTTGGATTTCATGAAGTTTTTACTATTTTTAGGGTTCAATTCTCCATTTTTAAATGTAGTTATCATTGAAGCTGATTGAAAAATGCAAATTCAATGGGGGCAGAGAAGAAAGCTCATTCGAATTTTGTTTATATCACAACTTCCAGGGAAAAAAAGTATTTCTTATCAGAACCACTTCTTAAACCTTCCTAGGATTCTGTTTCTTTCAACAGAAAGGAAGTGAAAGCCTTGGCTTTTTGTATGCCTATTTGAAATCATCCTTTTAACTTTATCTTTCTGTAGGCAAAAAGAGTAATTGAAAAGAACTGTACAGAGAGCAAACCATCATTCTGACTTCAGTCAAGAAAAGGAGAAAAAAAGAGAAAGCATTTAATCTTAATAATTCTTTTCCTCTACAAATTCTAGTTCTCTGAGGTCATACAAGATGAAATTAACTGCAATTCCATGCTAACCAATTCATGGACACATGGATAAGTTAGACTGGAGGGGATGTCTTGAAGTCACCTAAGCAGCTTCTTCCTTTTTCAGCAGAATTCCTTCCCCACCTGAGTCAGTCTTCAGCTTGTACCATTGCACTGGATTGTTTGATCCCACGTGCAAGGTTTTGCATTTGACTTTTTTGAAATGTCTGAAGTTCCTTATAACCAATAGCTTCAGCTTGAGGTCCCTCTGACATGTCCCTGGTAAGACCACTGATGGAAATTTTCCACAGCATTGAATGATGAGGAGCATAACATACAGTCCCTATTACTCATTAAACAAGGGATTCATTCTGAAATGATTACTAAGGTCAGTATTAAAAAATCCATCGCTCTTTTCTTGCCCACAGAGCTTTTAATTTCTTTGTAGATGGCAGAGTGTGGTCAAGAACTATTTACCTTTGGTAAGGCCAAGATGGATGTTCCCAATAACCTTTCAGTTCTGGTTCCTAAAACATTTCAGGAGCATTTGCTTCACAATTTTCCTGACTACTGATATTAGGCCTACCAGTTGGTAGTTATGAAATCATCTTCCTTTAGCAACCCACTGTCATTTTATCAATAAAAAGTACATTTTTCAGGAAAAAAATTGCAACAAAAGAATCTCAGAGTTTCAAGGTAGGAATTCTGATATTAGCAGTTAATGTAGCCATTTATATACAATCTGGTGACATCCAGAGCTGGTATTACACTTATAATGATTTTAATATACCTAATATGAAGCCTGGAAATTAATTACATTTCAGTGATATGCAATAACAATATTCTTTTAGTTAGAAGAAAAGCAAGAAATTGCCTATGCTCCAGATGAAATTGATTCAATTTTAAAGGAAAAAATCCTACTTTTCCTGTCTATAATACAGCTCTTGAAATGATAGAGTTCAGTTTGCCTTAAAAAGTAAAGCTATGTTCTTTAATGAGAAAGCTCAGATAGAAGCTGCACCATCTTGAGACCATACTTAGGGACTTTTGATGATCAAATAGGTAACAAATGAGTTGGGGATATTTTTTGTTTGGTTTGGTTTGCTTTGGGGTGATTTTTTGGGTTTTTTTTTCTTTGTATGTTTGGGTTTTTGTTTTGTTTTGTTTTTGGTTTTATTCATCATTCCAGCTATAACATTTTAAAAATAACTTTACTGCAGTTTTTCCATAGTGGAGGCAAAGATTTTCAATCATTATGATTTTCAATCATAATCTTGGCAGAGATTAGTAAAGTAATTTTCCCTAACTGAAGATGACCAAGCTTTAATTTCTTTAATTTTGTACTAGAAGGTTAAACAGAGCAGAAAGTTTTGAAGTAAATTTGTAAGTGAGTGGTATGAGACAAAATGTTTACTTTGGTATTTAAAACAACAAGTTTTTATGGTTCAGTATTTAAGTGCAAATATTTCTGTTTGCAACATGAAAATCACATTATGTAGAGTAGAATCTCTACCTATTAACACCAGTTTATAGATTTCTTACTTGAAACTCCTTATTTCAGCCTTCTCTTTGAAATTATGATTGTATTTGTTGCCAGAAGTGTAACATAGCAAAAGAGCTAGGTGGCTTGCAAACCAAGAAAATGAGTCCTTTTGAATTTTGAACCCCTTGGTTGAGTCTACACTTACAGTTATTCCCTGTGACTAGAACAGATAGATATTTTGACTTGCTTACTTAGAAAAAACCCAAACAGCACAGATATTGTTGGAGACCTCGTTTCGTTTTTACAATGACTGCTCCCATTCCATTTTCCATGCTTTTTGTATCCAGTGCTTTTGTACCATTACTTTAATCTGCTTTGATTCATCTGGCACATACAAAAGCTTGCCAGTTGGAAAGAAGCAATGCCTGTGTGTGTGGTCACCATAAATTCATAAATGCAAGGATTGGAGGGAGTGGTGATAATTTTTTTGAATAAATGATACAATTCAGGAAAAAAAAAACAAACAACTAGCCCAACACAAAAACACACAGGAAAAATGCCTATGGTCCTCCTCCCCTGACACAAGTCCCTTTTTAGGGTGTTCTAAAAGCAGTCATTTTTTTTTAATGAAAACTGGTTCTCTCTTGGTAATTTGACCTCTCCAAATTTATTCAGTGATGATAGCATCAAAAATATTGTAACACTGTTTTTCAACGCAGAAACATTTCTAGTTTTAAAATCCTCACTCTAATTCTCTTACAGTAGTTATTTGACTTCACCATACAGATGTGCTCTTGAAGAAATAGAGATGAGCTCCCCAGCTACTGCAAGTATCAGATTCATCAAGGCTCTTTACAAAAAAAAAAAAAAATTGTGAAGGAAGGTTTAGCAATTATTGTTCTCAAAGGAGAGAACACCTCTCTCTCACCTAGGAGAGGTACTCCAGGCACACGTGTGTGCCATGTAGGAAGTGTGAGTGAATAGTCAGACAGTAAAATTGAGATAACACCAGCATAGAAAGGGCTCTAACAACATAGAGTCTGTTTTGCTCAGGCTCAGAGTATATGCATGGGCAGATGCCCTAGATTATCTAATGAGTTACTATGTATTTGTGCTTCAGAGCCCAACAAAAATTAGACAATTTATGAACACTCTTCAAAATGGCTATTGAGTTTCATCAAGAAAAATTAGTCTGAGGTTTCAAAGCATCAAACCACAAAAATTATTCTGTATCATTTTGTTGTAAAGAGCTTTTTTGCTTACTTTATACCATATTTCAGTGTACTAAATAGATTTTGTCATAATTATTTTATTATATTTTTTCATTCAGATCACTAAATAAATCACATCCTCCCTTGCACAGACTATTAACTTTATTTTTTCATTGTAGTGATTATCTGTCCCTTATTTATGACTACCTGCTATCCCTTTAGCAAAAGGTAGTATTGCTTATATGAAAAAATAAAAACAGAAATGTATTCAAAGTAGCTAGTTAAAGTTAACTGTTGGCCACTATACTCAAGCAGCTGGAAAAAAGCACTAGACTCTGTCCTGTTCAGTCTGAGCTAAGGCCTTTGAGTCAAACATATGGATTCTCATTAACTTTAGTTGGCTATTCAGGTCTGTGTTCCATATGTATGCCAATTTGAAAACTAAAAGTATTCCATGAACTTATCTTATATTTGCTTAGTTTAACTTATATTAAAATTTTGTGCACATTTTCTGAGATTCTATAATAAACGTGTATGAATAATATGTTTTCATTGTAGACTGAATTAGGAATTTATAAATAAAATAATTCATGAAACTGGCCATGAAGTGCTTGAATAGGAAACATATAAAGATTATAAAAAGATACAAATACTATTGATGAAAGCTGAGAGAGACTAGATATTAATGAAGCAGATACTGCATATGTTAGATCCAGATGTAGAATGGCTCCAGAATTTCTTTTGCCAGTGTTTGCCACTGAAGTGAAAACATAATTTATTATAGTGTATTTTAACCCTCATATGTGTATGTGTATGTGTATGTGTATGTGTATGTGTATATGTATATGTATATACAGTAATTTCACGACCATAAGGCGCACCGGACTATAAGGCGCACCCGCCGGGAGTCAGCAAAATTTGCAACATGT
>PYHW01010620.1:4153994-4201815 GCA_013186435.1 Turdus rufiventris | reverse complement strand
ACTAGATATTAATGAAGCAGATACTGCATATGTTAGATCCAGATGTAGAATGGCTCCAGAATTTCTTTTGCCAGTGTTTGCCACTGAAATGAAAACATAATTTATTATAGTGTATTTTAACCCTCATATGTGTATGTGTATGTGTATGTGTATGTGTATATGTATATGTATATAATCTTAAACTTTTAATCTTTCTTAGTCTGTTCCAACACTTAACAACCCCTTTCTGTGAGGACATTCCTCCTTATGTCCAGCCTGAACCTCCCCGACACATCTTGGAGCTCTGTCCTCCTGTCCTGTCACTAGTTGCCTGGGAGAAGAAGCCGATGCCCACACGGCTTCACCCTCCTCTCAGGAAGTTGTAAAGAGTAGTAAGGTCTCTCCTGAGCCTCTTCTTCTTTAGGCCACAGAATCCCATTTCTTTCAGCTGTTGCTTATATGACTTAGTCTCCAGACCCTTTCAACAGCTTTGTTGTCTTCCTCTGCATTTGCTTCAGCACCCCTCAATGTTCTTCCTGAGTTGTGGCCCAGATGTGGACACAGAACTCAAGGTGTGGCCTCACCAGAGCCAACTACAGGGGGAGAATTTTTCTCTGGTCCTGCTGGCCACACTATTCCTGACACAAGCCAGGATGCCATTGACTGTCTTGACCACCTGGGCACACTGCTGGCTAGTACTGTGTCAGCTGTAGTGAGGGCAGAGCTTAGAGAGGCTCTGTCCATGGTTTTCTGCTGATTGGGTACCACACCACAACCTGGTTGGGGTGGCAGGGCTCCAGCTGCCCTCCTGTGTGAATTACCACACAAAGTGCTGTTCACGGCCCTGTATGAATGCCACACCCCATGTGCAGTGCTCCTGACCACCAGTGCTCCCCAAGGGCTTCCTTTATGCGTTAGGGGACTGGCTAATATTGGTCCTGTTCCTGCCTGCATCTCTGTGGCATCGTGGTGTCTGTCCCAGTTCTCTCAGCTGTTTTTTGTATTGGCAAGCTTCTTCCCATCCCCAAGTCATTAAGTGTATACTTGTATAATGTATACTTGAAAAAAGAAATTGGGAAATTTTGTAGTGAAGTTTCAAAACATCCTTATATCACTTTGATCTGGTTTTTTTGTAATGCTCTAGTCAAAAGATTTCAGAATGCAGTGTAGTTTGAAAGATTTTATGTATTGTTACACTACCATTAATGACCAAACTCTTTCATTTCAAGACATAACAAAAACATCCTTGCCACATTTGTCTTAAATTAGAGTTGATTTAGGAGAGTAATTCCCATCCTTCCATTCAACTTTGCCTTTTCAAGAGAAGAGCACTGTAGGTTGAAATGGAAAGATGGAGCAGATAAAAATAACTCAGTTTAATCAACTTTAAAAATCTGATTTATATTGACAACAGGAAAGGAAGATATTTTCTTTATTTGTGATTTTATGCACACTTATCTAGAGGACTAGGTGGCTTGTTGGATTGATACACTATTTTCTCTTTCTCATTTGCTTTCTACCATATGAGACTTTCAGATGTGAAGTTTTTCAGATGAGAAATGGTTTTTAAAAAATTAGCTCAGTATTGTTATGTAAGTTCCCTGTGAATGTTTTTTGGTACTTCTAGTCATCTGCACTGTATTCATGGTGTCCTTATACATAGGCAAATATATATACAAATGCATACACACACACACACTCACACACACACACACACACGCACACACATATATATAAGTACACACACACCCAGGACAATCAAGTGATCAGCAAGCCTGCGTGGATTTAAGAAAGAAGGGTCCTGTTTGACCACACTGATCTCCTTTTATGACCTGCCTAGTGATGATCAAATGTTTGTGGATGTTGTCCTTTGCTGGACTTCAGCAAAGCCTTTGATACCATCTCCCATGGCATTCTGCTGGAGAAGCTGGCAGCCCATGTCAAAGACAGAACAGCCTGCATGGCCGTCTTCAGAGAGTGATGGTGAACGGTGCCGTATCCAGTTGGTAGCTGGTTACTATTGGTGTCCCCCAGGGCTAAGAATTTGGCCCAGTCCTGTTGAATATCTTTATTGAAGAGATTGAGAGCGCCCCCAGTAAATTCATGAAGTCAAGTTAGGTGGGAGTATTGATCTGCTGGAGGATAAGAAGAAAGATCTGGACAGATTGATGGGCTGAGACATCAGTCTGAGTCTGAAAATCTGGCATGAGTATCAACAGCACCAGATTCTGAATCCTACCACCAGAACCACCCCCTGCAGCACTACAGAGTAGGGGTAGAGTGGCTGGAAAGCAGCCCAGTAGGAAAGGACCTAGAAGTGTTGGCTGACAGCTGGCTGAGGTTGAACCAGCTGCATGTTCACATGTCCAAGAAGCCTAATGGCAGCCTGGGCTGTGAAAGAAAAATGCTGTAGGCAGTAGGGTTAGGAAATTATTTTCCTCCTGTACTTGAAATACTTTTGAGCCTCTGTCTTCAAGAAGAACATTGAGATGCTGGAGGTCCAGGGAAGGGCAATGGAGAAGGTGAAGGGGCTGGACACTAGTCTTCTGAGGAGTGGCCGAGGCAATGGAGAGTGTTTAGCCTGGAGAGAAGGAGGCTCAAGGGAGGCTTTATAACTCTACATCTATCTAGAAATATGTTGTAGTGAGGTGAGCCTCTTTTCCCAGGCAACAAGCAATAAGACAAAGGAAAAATCATCAAGTTGTGCCAGGGAAAATTTGGATTGCATATTAGGAAAGAATTTCTTCACTGAAAGGGTTGTCAAGCATCAGAAAAGGCTACCCAGGGAAGAAGACAAGTCAACAACCCTGGTGCTGTTTAAGAGACCTATAGGAGTGACACTTGAGGTATGGTTTAGTGGCAAACATGGCTGGGTTCACATTTGTTTAACAGTTGAACTTGATGAGCCTAATGTTATTTTCCAATCTAAATGATTCTATGATTCTAATAATAATAATAATAATGTTATGGGTAAAATAATATATATTGGCCCTTATTTTTTTAAAATATTTTAATATGTGCTTTTAGTGTTTGAATTCCCTTTAGAATTATTAAAAAAAAAAAAACAAAGATAAATTTACATTACTTGGTGAAGAGAATTAGAGACACCAATGGGTAAAGGAAGAGACTCAAAATGCAACATCCTTTTCAAAGGTCTTCAGTTCAGTTACATAACAAATCTGCCACATCATATAGGATTTTGTTCAGTATTTCACCATTTACATACACTACTTGAATACATTTTAGCTGTTACCGAGTATGGAGAAGTTATATTTTCAGTGTAATTGAATTTGCAGATTTATCTGGTGTCTTGTTTCATGACCAAATCAGTATTTTTTAGTAAAAAAATTTCAATCCACCCTGTAGCTATTTTTCATTCTCAATTAATTTGCTCAGTGCAGGTATGGAGAAAATGTCATTCTGACAAACACTCACAGTGCTCTACAGCTGTGTGATATCATCAAGACAGTTCCATGATTTTGAAGAAACAAACAACTGGTGTAATTATAACATCCTGAGTACTAGATATACAAGTAGAAACAGCAAAGGGCATAAATTCTCTCATGCAATGTGTAAAACAAGAATCTTTGAAAAGACAGGAATGTGGGTAAACCCTTGTACCAGCTAATTGGAAAGGACTTCTTTTGTTATTCAAATTACTTGTTAAGCATGACTTCAGTTTTACAGCCTAACCAACTTCCAGTGTTGCCACCAGTTGCTTTACAATCTCCAGACTAGTTAATTTCTTTGCAGTAAAATGCATCAGTAAAAGGACTGCCATTAAGTCACTTCATGAGCAGCCTTCTCTGAACTGTTAATCAAAGTGCTTGGCACCTGGATTTGAGTCCTCCAGGTTAATCCAGCTCTCTAACCCAGTATGTTATCAATATTTCTCCTTAGTCCTGTATATTTATTGTATTTTTAGCAGAAGCGCACCACATCGGATATCTGTTACAATCTCTGCAATTTAAAGGTAAAAAACAGCATGAGTATTCCTGTATGATCAATGTAAGATATTCCTTACATATCTCTGTTCAAATACTACAGTGACTTCAGACTCAAGAAAAGTAGTTCTCTAGGATGTCACACTGATGAGAGACTTGAAGTCATGGCTGAATCCAGAGGGAAAAGAAGAGTCCTTCAGGTTTCGTGCCAGCAGCCCCTGCATTCTGCTGAGTTTTGGTGTTTTATTTAAGTAGCAAAGGAGATTTTCTAGACATTAGTCTTAGGGTGATGAGGACAGACAAACTGTTTTCTGTCAGGAGGAAAAACATGGCTCTGGTACTGACAGCTACTTCCCTTTGGTATCTGTTTCTTCTCTTGGACTGCTTCTGTTAGGAGAGCTAGCACAAGCAGTGAACTGCACAAGTACAGGGAAAGAGGTTATAGTGAGGAGGAAAGTATTTGGAAGCTGGCTAGTCTTCACTGTTTTCTCTGACACTCAGTAGAAACATTTGGCAGGGAGGGATATGTTTTTTCAATACTTGAAAGGGGAATTAAGTCTATAGATGGTGAGCCTGGTGCTCAGGCAGGAAGGCTCTGAGGCCGTGTCAAACCAAGAACACCAGGATTTTCTATCGTTTTTCTGTCTCTTGCACAAAATTTATTCCCATATGACATGTTCAGTCACATCCATGTCTTGTTGACAAAACAACTTGAGGTAATTTTTCAAGTATTTTATCTGAGGTATGAAAGGCCTGGTTTTACCATTCTTTCTCATGTGTATTACTGAATTTTCTCACAAATCATCTCTTCAGTTTTACCCTGCCCAAACATGCAATCTAGAAAACGCCTAATGAAAACTTTTTCTCTTTTCAGTGGTGTCTTATCTGACATGCAGCCTACTTATAGCAAGTATTTTGCTTTGTTAATATTGAAATATTTAATTTTGGAGATAAACTTAAAACTGTAAACTCATATAATTATTCCTAGTGACATTTCCTCATTAAAAAAAAAAAAATCTGTGTTCATTATGTGGTCTTAGTTGAAAATGTATGCTCTAATGTATGTTGCTTTTTACACAAGTACAGATAAATAACATTTTCTTTTAATTTGTTAGATTTTACTCTTTAAAATGAGTATGAAACTTTATTAAGTAAATACATTTTCATATTTTCCTTGGTGAATTATGATTATTAGTTACATGAATTTATTGCCTATGCAGTCACTTCCTCTTATTTGATATGTTTTGAAACAATGTCCTAAAATACAATTAAAGTTTTTCATTCTTCATACAATAACTGAAACTCAATCAAAATATTGTAAAGACGAGAAAAATTTGTATTATGCATAGCAAATAGTAGGTATACCTCAATTTATTTAGAACTACAGTTCCTGATTTATAGAGAGAAACAAAAAACTCTTTCTCATGTATTTTGACAGACTCTTTCAATTCCTTTTTCTTTCTTTCTTTTTATGTAAGAAGATTAATTTATTTCTATTCTTTACTTCTTTCCTTTCATCCAGGACAGAATCTTAATGAAAAATAGAAGGTTGCCCTAAGCCAGTATGATGACTTTTCATCTTTTCTTCTTATCAATAAAAGGAAAAAAAAATATTTAATTGGTTTAACAATAGGTAGTGTTGTCCTCTTGCATTATGAAAATGTTTTTTGCAATAGTGTCATGCATAACTGAATCCCATGGAAATAGCTGTGAAAGCCCAAGGAAACAGGTGTGAAAGTCCTTAATTTATTAACTGTCATTTCAAGTGCATGTACTAGCAGTTCAAAAATGCCTGCTTGTCTGCAGGAGTAGCCAGCATTCTTCTATGTAAATTAATAAAAGAAGGAAAGAATACTGAAAGGCAATTCAAACATCAAAGACACAAAGCATCAGTGAGGATGTTGCACTGGTCACGGATAAAATGTATTACCACAACTGACAATTTCACTTGAAATTGCAGGTAACTTTACTCCTCTATAACAAGTCATTTATTCTAGAATTGAGGCTTTACCTCTTTGATTCAACTCTGAAAACTCCTGCAGTATGATTATTTCAAGATACCGAATTTTTTATCCTGCTGAGGACATTTGGAGAACATAGTTTCCTAGCTCTCATCTCCAAGGTCAACTCATGCAGACATCCATATTTGGATATTACTTTAATCTATTTGCAATGAAAAGAAAATTATATAAGGAAAACAGGTATTTCTCCTTAGTGCTCTTAAATAAGTATCATATCTTTTTTTTCCCCCCAAAAATAGTATTGAAAGCAATTTTGTTCAAGGGGAAAAAGAGTCTTGTGGTGCAATTGTTGGAATGAATGGTCAGTTTTCCAAGACTGAAAACTCTTTTAAAACTGATTTACTTTGAATTAAAGATATTTTTTGTATCACTGCCAACTGTGATGAAGTGAAATGAACATTGTTCAACATGCCTTGAAAACGAAAAGCTTGCAAGTTACAAAAATACTATCTGCCATCTACTTTACTTATGAGACCTTTCAGCTATCCATATTTCTTCAAAATGTGACCTTCCTTTTACCCCAGCTCTCTGCAACTGTTTGGAAAATCAATGGCAAGTTTACAATAACCAGCATGAAGCTTTACACACTGTGCAGAAGAAAACATTTTGATAAGCAAATTGATTTCAATGTCAGCCTTCTAAGCAGTTGCTACAGACAAATGATTTGAAAGATTATTGAAAATGTACTGTCTTTTTAGAGAGTTACGTTTCTTCCCGTGCAAGGCAAAGGAAATTGAATCAACTGCAGTAGTGAATTGACTGTGCTGTCATTGAAATGTGTGACCCTGTAGTAAACTAAAATCAGTGTCCAACTGTCCAATGTTTCTCGACCTTACTGAACTTTTCAACCAAAATAATTATATTTTTCCTTTTCTATTCTATTCTTTATTTTGCAGCATAAAACTTTGTGACCTTTTCCGTCAGAGCAATACATTGGAAATGGCAGTATGAAAAGTGCTTGGGCAATACAGAACCTTCAGACCAAAACTATAATAAATCTTGTCCTTTTCTTCTTGTTTCCAAAATTAAATCTCTGAATTATTGTTATTTCTTTTGCCTGGTGAAACAAAGATTCATCAATGATCAAGAGATCTGCATTGAGAAAAATGTCAGGGTAGCATAAATATCATATTCTTGCTCTATTAGCTTATTTGTTTTGGATTCTCTTTGAATGTTGCATGGTAATTCAGAAGCTGTCTTTGTTAGTCCTGGTTACACCACTTTTGAATACTCCTGGTGGCACAGGATATATCAGGTGGAAGCAGCTGCAAAATATAAAGTCAGTAATTGAACATATTTATTTCAAAATCTTTCACTATATTAATTTCAAGAGCTGTTGTGGCTGCTGAGGTGCGTTTCATAAGAAACAGCAAATACATAGCTGAAAGCTCTGTGATCAGGTGCTGCAATCTAACTATTAAATGCATAGTCATAATCCTGTCAAGACTGGATGCAACAATGGGTGCAAATGCAAGATCTATGAATCCATTCTCTGCTTACCAGAGAACGTAATAGGACACGTGAGAGAGGGAGATGAGGTTCTTACAAAGCCTGTCTAGCCATTTAGTAAATTTGTAGAATATCAATCCCACTTATAATGCAAGGGACCTTTTCTTACAAGACAGTTTTGAGAGATACCTACAATAACACAAAACAAAATTCTCAGGCTCCTTCTTTTTCTTGTGTTTTCTTCCATCAGGCTTGAGTCTCACTAGCTTCTCCAACCTTCTCTAGCTACACCAGTTGTTTAAATAATATGAATTTCCCCTCTGTCTAGGCATTCGGAGATTTTTCATGTAATATTCTCATAAGATAATGCGTCAGGGAAGAGAAGAACCCTCTCAAGAAATACATTACTCACGGAGACCTCCGTAATGAGAGACTGCAGTGTTTAGAAAATCCTGTGAGTCTGTATCATTCATTCAAAATCCCCAGGAAAGAGTTTTCAAGCATTTCCACAGATTTTTGTTTTATGTGTTCATCTTTTTGAAGAAGTTAATCTGTGAAGGTGAAAGACTGAAAGATAATTTTTTGGTTGTCTTCTGTTTTCTAAAATTGAAGAGGACTCCTATGATCATTGTCAAAGACGTTCTCCTATTGTTCATATTTACATTTACATGATAAATTTTTAATTATCTGATTTGCATACAGGAGGCCAGGACCAATCACCCTAAAAAAATCTATACTGTATAATTTTGATGGCAGCTTTGTTTTCTTATACCTTTTTTTCCTTCCCAGTATGAATGTGAACATTGCAAGCAAGCAAAAGTTAAGTTGAAGTTGAAATGACTGCAAGGTAAATTTTACAGAAGTTTTTCATCTGAGATAGAAAACTGTGAAATTTAGATATGAGAAGGCATTTTTTGTTGTACCAACCAACATTACTAACAAACTCATTAATTTCTATGCAATTCCTAATTTTAGTAGAACACATCACGTGTTTCACAACTAATATACTGCTATTGGATGGAAATAGTTTCATAAAAAAAAAGGAGTTTTAGCAGAAAAAATTGATTTGCTGATGAAATGTCCGATGACACTTTAGGAAATGGAAAAAAATTAAAATTATTAAATAACCTAAAGATGGAGCTTGTGCAGTCCTGAGTGTAAGAAAAAAAAAAAAAAGCAATATGACTCTTTTGAGCACTAAATTTAAGTATTAGTGGGGTCAATGGAACCATAGAAATATTTTCCCTGAGAATGTTTTTCAGAAGTCTATGCTTTTGACGTATGCTTAACTTCATGGTGATGATTTCGAACCTACACAATTAAAATTAAACTTGTATCAGAGTTAGCAAATATTTTCAAAAAGACACATCAAAATGGCTGTCTCACATCTGCTCACTAGAAGCAGATATATATACAAGGTTTGAATTATAGTTTGATTTTGCTTCCTTCTAGAAAATATTTATGCACATGTTTTGCATGCTATTTTTAGATTTAGAAATGAAAATGTTTCATCAAGATCATTGAAAAAGCTAAAAAATGATAAGAGTCTAAATAAGTGGTAAAATTTTTCCTGGGTATTTGAGACATTTTACATATTTTTAGTGTTTTGTGCGTTCTATTGAGATTTGGATCAGGTGGCATCAAAATTGAATCACTGTCCCTAACATTTGAAGTTAACATCAACAGCAATGACAATAGCTTCCAGATGAGGGTCTGTTTCAAAACTGGATTCCGAGTAAAATGAATTTTGGAAAAGGTGCATAAAGAATGACACAGATAAATCCAAGTTAAGCAAAACTCTAAATTTGTCCAGCTTCTTATGCATGCTTCTACTGTATTAGCAATATTGCATTTAGTTTTGGCGGGGATCATGAGTGAAGTGCTCAAGACAGAAATTTGACAATTGCAGCATAGTACCTATTTTCAGAACTGTAATTGATACACAAGGTATCTCTAGGAGACAGGTACTCTCCAGCAGCAGATCAGGGCATGAGGTTTACAACACCTCAGGCTAAATAGCCAAGAGAAATCTCTGAAGAGAGGTACTCAGGAAATTTCCCCTCTCTCTTGTACTTAAGCACCTAAAACTGGGTCTGAATGAGGTGCTTTGTGAAACTGGAATGCATAACCCTCAGCTGCTTTTGAAGCAGAGCAGAAAGCAAAAAAGTCTTATTTGCCTAGTCCTTACAGGCCTGGGGCTTATAAACATTCCATGTTGATAGTTTCACATATACTCAAGAAAGTTAAACAAAGGCTATATTAGTAGGAGAAATAGCTCTTCAGACCTGTTAAACTCTACATGAAGAAAAAGTAAGACCATTGGAACAGAGTCCTATGCCTAGGGCCCAGAGCAATGAACTTGCAAGTTTCATTACTGAAAATATAGGGGGTTTCCAAAACTCCTGAGTACTGGAGCTATTCAACTGATTTTCTTATTCTGAACAAAAGAAGAAAAAAAATACATATATATTGAAAAAGTCACATATTATCAACAGCAAATTCAATATAAAATATAAATTTCCAGTTGTCAAAAATAGTGATGCCTAAAAGAAGTTCATATTTATTTTTGTAACATTTCAGAAAAGCTGAAGTTTCTTACATTCACTTGTTTAATTGTCTACAGTAATTTTATTCCTTGTCAATTTTTGGGTTACCATGGATATAGGAGTATTTCCCACAGGTTCTATTTAAAAGTTTTGAACACAAGGTAGACATAACAAAGATGTAGAAAAACTGGAAAACCACAAGAAGTAAGATGTTACACAGAAGAGGATTGTGTTATATCTCAAATATGCATGTGTTGTCTCTTTCTGTACTGATCATTGCATCAGGACTGATAGCCACTTGGAGCTAGTCTTATTTAAATTCCAAATTTTACTATTACTGTCTGAAAAAAATAACTTTTCTACTGCCAAAATTGATCAAGTGAGCTTGAGACCTGAATTTTCAGAGCAGAGTTGTGATACCTGGTGAGAAGAGAGAAAATATTGTCAGTCAATCTGGTTCATTTTTTTCCCTACATTATGTGTTTACCTTGAGATTTTAATATATAGTATTTAAAAATATTCATACGTATACTTTTAATAGTATAAATACATATTAATTAGATTCTATGATGAATATAGTAATACAAATACACATATACAATCTTTATTCTATTATGTCATCACAAGAACCTCCTTCACTAATCTATGGATTTAATATCTATCACTTTAAGGCATACATATTAGTGCCTTACTTAATGCAAAGAAAATATTTTTGAAACAGCTACAGTTTTCTGTTCTTAAAGGGTATAGCCTGTTATGCTACTTTTATTGTATGGATGTTTTCTCTCAGGTGAAACTTTGACATTTGTACTTTCATGAAATCACCGGGACAGGTGATAATTGCTGCTCTGAAATTGCCCAGAGAAGCTGTTTGGAAAGTTCTCAAGAAGAAAGACATCATGTGGTGGCCAAATGAGCATTTTGACAGCAGTTATTATTTCTCTTTGGAAATGGCTGAGAAGAAGCCAAAGACTTGGCTACATTGTGATCCTTTCAGTATGAGCTGAAGGATGATGCAAAGCAAATGTGGACCTTCCTTTAAAAATCCATCCTGATTTCTTTAAGGAAACCATGTTTTTCTATACAGCTTAATATAGCAGTTTATTGGTGTATATTTTTATTCTATAAAATCTGGTTTTGAGAGATTGTTACATACCGTACATAATATAAAACACTTAATATTAAGGACCATTAAAGAGAACTTAGAGAAACTTCAAAGATATCCAATATGAACTGGAGTTTGGTTTTGCCTAAACAAATCCTAAGACTGTCAGCCCTTTTTTGAAAGTGCAACAGTGAAAATATTGCTGCAATTCTTGACTTGATGACTTCATACCAGCAAGATTTCCTCCACTGCAGTGTAGCAACATGCATTCTACTACTGCAATAAAACACCACCCCTAGAAAAGTTGCCAAATTAAAAAAGAAGGATGGAAAATGAGCTTGTTTAAAGACTGAAGGATGAAGTTCAATTCTTTATTTTCAAATGTCTGACTTTAATAATTTTAAGAAAAACTAAGATAAAAATTTTAGTAATGGTAATATTTTTAGAAAATTAAGATTAAAAAAATAATGAAACTGAGGAGAACTGGACTCTTTTTGAGTTTAACTCCCCTTTTTGGCTGCAACCACTTTTAGAAGTTGATGTTGCAAAGAATCAAAAAGTTTATTTTGAATCCAATTATGACATCCAAGCAGATCACACTGAAATTAATCTTTAATGAGGAAAATTTTAGATTTTTTTAAATCATCTGAATATTCTTCATAATCAGATTCATGTGGAAAGTATAACAAAAAGTCATGCACAGGAAATAGTAATGGAAAATATCTTGCTATATTCATAATCTCGTTGAATGGTTCGGTTTGGTTTGGTTTGCTTTGCTTTGCTTTGCTTTGGTATGGAAGGGACCTTAAAGACCATCTATTTCCAGTCCCACCTGACATGGGCAGGGACACTTCCTGCTACTAGACCATTCCCTGATCTCTAGTGAAGAGAAATACAGCACATAAGTCCTATGTGGTAAAAGAGAATATAAAAAGAATATTATTATATAGAGATTTGAAAATTGCTTTTAACCCTCTGAACTATCAACTACTTTGGGAAATCATGGAATCTTAACATTTATATAGGATTTTTTGGAAGTATGTTGAAGAAAATAATAAAACAAAATTCAATATTAATAAAATATTATATTTAAAAATAAATAGATTAAATTTTAAAGCAAAACAGCTTTGATTTTGTATTTATATAGATGATGGCACTCAGGCAATGACATGGACAAATTGTACTTTTATCTTGATACTTTGCCTTGCAACTGTTACTTTCCCAAACAGACACTAATAACTAGTTTTCAAGACGAACATTGATTGTTTATACATCAATGTATATTATTGTTTTTTGGGTTTTAAGAGGTAAAATCACTAAATCACTGGTGTTCACAAAATGCCCTTCTAATATGGTTGAATTTTTGCACAGATAATTGCACCCAAAGTGTTTATAACAATGACCAATATTAAAGACATATTTCCCATACAGTTTTTTAATTTCCCCTTTCTATTATCTGTTACAGTGAAGATGTTTTCATATTTTTGGTTGGGCATTTAAAGTGCTTTTATAGAGGAAATAATTTAGAGATGGCTGAACCTTATAAAGGGGCTTTCATAAAAATTCTTTTAAATTGGAAGTCAGATCCATCACATATTATGCATCTCCTATTTGTTATCACTATTTTCTTCTGGTCTGTGTGATGAAATCTATTTGCTTTTCACAGCACTTGAGTTAGAAAATGTTGCTGGATAAGAGCTAAACAGAGAGACAATCTGCTACAAAAGTCAACAGAAATTGCAGAAGCTAGAAATCAAATTGATCTGAATAAGATCAGAAAAATGCCTATCTTTCAGAGTTTAAACAACAATCTTCCATCTTCATCTTCCACAAGGGGTTTCAAACTCTTATCTTAGATTTAGAGGTGAACAAGATATGGTGCAATTCAGAAGTTACTTAACCCTAAACTCACTGAGACGATAATCAGGTACTTCTGATGAGGCTGGCAAAGCTGACACATGGCCTGTATGAAGTAGATGGAAGTTGGGAAGAACTGTATTTTGGAAGGAGTTATAAGACAACAGGAGAATAAATGGTGCTGTGAGTGAGTTGTTAAAATAGCATTATAGCAGAAAATGTATTGAGGTAAGAATGAGGAGCAGTTTAACCAGTCTGCAGCTTCTGAGGAAGCCATAACCAGGGAAAAAATAAAAACCAATCAAACCACAAAGCAAAAGAGAGAGAGATGTATTTATTCTTGGGTAGGAAAAGGTGACAGACATTCCCAGTATGTGAGGTAGCAATTAATCTTAGATTTCTATAAAGCACCACCATTGCTGGCAGCCTATGAAGCACAAAGAGACAAGGTCACAACTCCCCTTGAGAAGGAGTTCTGCCTAGGTTTGATCACACTGATACCTCCAGAGCTCCACATGATTGCAGGAACATAACAGATGAAGAAAAGGGGACGTAAGGGAAATTAGTAGTTGCAAAAAATATTTGCTATGAATTAGGCCCTTTCTCTCTCTTCTCGGCTTACATGTGTTTGTTACTTTGATTCTTTACTCAGTACTGCATATAAAAAGGCCAGATTTTCTCTTAAGAAAATTCCTGTATGACATGAATACGATTTTTTTTTCTCCAGCAGAAACAAGGTTCAACCTGTAAGAAATGAAGAATTACAAGGATCAGGAAATTAAACAACTTCATCTCCAGAAACAGGATTGTGTTTATTGTCAGCTACTTTATACCCAGTTTGGAGGTGGTTCTGAGAGTCTGAGAGTTTTTCAGATCTGTCTTGATGGGGGAAGGGGGGAAAAGGCACTCTTTATTTTATTTCTTATTTCGCCATTTCCCAGACAAAGAACTAAATTACCACTGGTGACATGGTTTCAAACGTGAAACAAATGCAAAACTCCTAAATGTGTTCATAGTACAGCAAAATTCATCAGTGCATCAGCTCTGCAGATGGGAGGATATTGTTGCTTATGTTGTGTTTATGTTGCTTATGTTTATTTGTCATAAAGTAGAAGAAAATCAGATTTTTTTTTCCTGAGCATTTTAATTCAATGTCTCATTAAACTTACAGTTTTCTGCAAAATTGAGTAATCAGTTTGAATACTGAAAGTCTATTCATCACATAAGAAGTTACATTACTTTTTGTGGAAACAAACCGTATTCCATTTGGAACGGAATAATTCCTTCCAAGACATAAATCAATTTCAGGTTTTTAGCATCTGTAAAGGTAGAATTTTCCAGGCATACTGAATTGTGGCAGTAATCTCAGATATCAGAGTACAAAAATAAGTCTTAAATTCACTTTTGTTTTGAATAAATAAATGAAAATATTTTTGCTCTCAAAACCTACACATTTAGTAATGGGAAATAAAGAGTTCTTTTCAGGACAAAATACTCATTTTTTATTTAGAACATATTTTCCTTTGTGGAAAAGCTTCCAAAATAGAATGGGGTCAGGTGACTAGCCCATGATTTAAAGGGACATTGCCTTATTTTATGAATATATATATATATGTTTAAATACTTAAAAAAAAAAAGATAGGAAAAACCCTTTGCAAACTATGTATTTTTCTTCATTATATATATATATTTTTTAATATATATATATTTATATATATATATTTATATATATATATAAAATTAATATTTATCTTTAATGATATACTTTTTTCTATTCAAATTAGTATACAAATCTCTAACAGAACCACAGACTTAGTCAATACTTAATTCAGTCCTAGTTATGTACTGAATTGATTCATGCAATTCAATTAGTCCTGCTTAAGAAAGAACCAGGCAGTCATATGCTGTGAAAACACTGTCAGGGTTTTATAGGGGCAGTTTATAATGACCATAGACAGCTTTAATGGATATAAAATACACATGTGAAAACAGATCACTTCCTGTATAATAATAAACTTAGTATGATAAACTAGAATTAAACTAAACATTATAAAGAACAGGAAAAGAGCCCTTTCACATAAGAAAAAAAAAAAAAAAGAAAAAGAAAGGAAAAAAAAAGTATTTCCAGTTAATCAAATGCTGACTACTGTGGAAAAAAATTTGTAATCCAAGGAAAATGGATTTTTACACAGGGGTCAGTCTGGCATAGATGCATTCCACTGATAGTAATACATTTGTATAAAATAATACATTGTAAAAACAGAACTTTGATACAGGGAATAACAAACTGTCTCTCTGCAAGTATTAGCTAAGTTTTAAAATTAAATGTTCATCTCCATGTCTGTGTCCCTTTTATGATTGCCTTCTACTGACATCCCAGTAACAGGTTTTCTTCCATGAGAATAATCACAGAAAATGAGTTAGCTTTTACATAGCTGTCTTCACAAGAAAATCCCAAAACTCTGCATGATTTCTGCCTGTCAGAGCAGTATTTAATTCTTATTTTATAGTAACAAAAATGAAATCTAAGGAGTCAAATGACTTACGTGCCTTTCTTAAAAACTTTTTAATTACTGCTATAATAAAAACCAGCTCTAATAAAAAACTTCTTTTCAACTCCACAACAGAAAATATAGTTTCCTTTCCATCCATCTTATCATAAGATCTGCATGGATATATGGTCAAACACCAGAGGAAAATGTTAATTTTCCTGCACAGCCCTTAGAGATGCATCTGCAAGATTCCACACCTGAATGACAGTGCTGCAGGAGACTCATGGCTAAAATAATCACTGAAAGTGTTTCAGTGTATAAAACACTAGCAACTTCATAATGGCTGACTAATGGCAGCTGAGACAGGACTAAAATACGTGTCAATAAAAATACCTGCTATTTACATTCAATATTGCTTGAGTCAGGCAGTTATTTGGAAGCAAACCACAATTTGCTCATGTTGTTTTTCTCATGCGCTAGGCATTTTTGTTGGTATTTCACAAAATCTAGATGCTGTGAGGCACATACATTCTGTGACTATAGACAACAAAACGAAAAGTCATGTTTCTCTGAAACACATCTGAAAATTTATGTAGATAACTTGCTGTCTATCCTGAGGCTTATGTGTGTTGCTTCAATATATACATATATGCAACTGTATTCAAATTTGGTTGAAGACTAGAAATATAAAAGGAAGCAGTACATGAATAATAATAGGGAGCTCAAAATGCTTTATGGACTTGCAAAGGGCATTTGTTTTTCTTTATTGCGCAGCAAAAATGGAATACACTACTTTTTTCCTAAGAAAGTGGGTTTTCAAACTCCTAGCTTCGATTTATTATAGCAACTTGTGAAAAGAAATTATGTTTTGAATGATTAGAAACTGGTAACCAATTACAGAATGCAATCATACAGTTATTAAAAAAAAAATAAAAATAAAAGCCTTCAAACACTGGGATTTGGATAAGAAGGGAGAGCTCAGGGCACTGACACATACCTAACACTATATCAGAAAATTCACTTACTGTTAAATAGCACATATCCTTATCTCTGCCAGTAAACGTGCGGTTGGGTATGTGCTTGGCAAACTCCACTATTACCACTTGTCCACTGGCCTGTAGTACCAGGGGGGAAGGTTAAAACAGGCTTTTTGCTATGTGAAACCATCAATCTCTAGGCCATGTGTCCAAACAGCAAATGGCACAAGCTAGCTGGTGACAATAATCAGGAATATATTTAGAAAAATATAAGAAATAAGAAAAGAAATGAAGGGCAGAAAAGAACTGATCTTGCAAAGCACATGGCTGGTTCACATGTCGGTAAGTACTACATCAGTGGTTCTTCCTGGGCTTTAGCTTTGCAGTGTAGGTGATATATGTTATCAACACCTCTGTTCAATTATGTATTTTTGTACACTGTGATTCATTCCTTGGGCCAACCTCACTCCTGGACCGAGCTATACCATCTACCATGTATCTACTGTAGTTACCTTCTTGCAAATTATATAACTAGTCTTTAAGACCAACATTTTCCTACACTGATATTTTCTTACTTTCTCATATTTGGAAAATGCATAATGAGGGATGCAGTTTAATGCAGATCTAACCACATACAAGGCCATACAAAGGAACTGGGTGTGCTCAAGACTGCGGTTAATGATCAAATCAGCTGATTAAAAAAGAAAAAAAAAAGAAAATCCTTTCTGAAACAAAGAAAAGACAAGGAAAAATAGCTCAGAAAAGATGAACTTTAGAAAACAAGAAACTCTTTATGTCTTAAAATGGAAAGTTATGCAAGGAGATTTTTTCAATTCATTTCACCTAATTTAATTTACATAATGCTAAACACTCTTTAAACTTTGGCTAATAATGCTAATATATTTGAGTCTACCTTAAAAGACATTTATTTTAAAATATTAAGATTTATTAATATTTCTTACATTTACAGTCACACATTTGTGAGCACTGCTTGGGATGCCTTCTGAGCCATTTATATTAATAAAATTCCTCTAGAGGTGATTGTGAATTTGTTGGCAGATCAGGACATAGGAGTCTCCTTTTTAGTTTCATTATTGGAGATACTTTTCTTTTTCTCTCGCAACTCTCTCAATGACTCTTTCATGTATTATGTTGTGGATAGCTTTTTTCTCCTCATTGACACCTCAGCCCTACAGAATCCCGTTCTCCCCTTCTTCTCTTCTCCCATTTCCAGTTCTGACAACATGAGTGTATAGTTGGCAATACACAGAGTTCTGTTACTTCAAACAAATTAGATATCATTTGTATATTTGGAATTTTCAATTTGGTAAAGGCGTCTTGGTCTTCTTTTCTGCTTTAAGGATCTCCAGCTTCAAGAAGTCAGATATTATGATAAAAAAGAAGACATGGAAAAGTATGTCTGAAAAGTATGACTTAAATATATAACATAAGTTATGTATTTAATGCTCTAAAATTACAGTAATTTCACGACTATGAGGCGCACCCTTTTAACTAAAATTTTGGTCCAAACCCAGAAGTGCACCTTGTAGTCCGGTGTGCCTTATATAATGTACAAAGTTGCAAAATTTGCCAACCTGGAAGTGCGAGTAGTGAGCTGAGCTGCAATGGGGGGGCGGTGCCATGGGAACGCTGAGCCGCGAGGTGGGACAGGACTGGGCATCCCTCAGACAGCAGGAGCCGCGTGGAGTGGGTGGGACTGGGCAACCGCAGGCAGCCCCTGGCCAGCAAGATCTGTGTGGGGAGGGAGGGAACGGGCAGCCCTCAGCCAGCAGGAGCCGCGCGGGGAGGGAGGGAATAGGCAGTCCTGCGCTGCCTTGAACCGCGGGCAGTCCCAAGCCGCCCCGAACCACTGCGAGCCGTGGCGGCCCTGAGCTCCTCCGAACTGCAGCAGCCCCGAGGCGTGAGCCGTGGCTGCCACGAGCTGCAGCAGCCCTGAGCTGCCCCAAACCGTGGTAGCCACCAGACATGGCAGCCCCGAGCCCCACCTCACCAGCCAGGGGCGGGTGGGAGTGCCGGGGCCTACGCATGGGGAGGACACCTGGGGCTGCGTTTAAAGGCTACACCGATCTGTGAAAAATGTTTGCAAATTGAGCACCTGCCAGTGAGCTCCACGATCACGGGATTCTGTTACTAATGCGTTACTTTGTTGCCTGTGGCCCAGATCCTTGCTGCAAAAAAAAGGTGCACCTTATAGTCCTGCGCGCCTCATATATGGACAAAGTTCGGAATTTTTCCAACTCCCCGAGGTGCGCCTTATAATCCAGTGCGCCTTATAGTCGTGAAATTACTGTACGTTTCCTCCATCAACCCAAAGTTATTATCAGTATCCTTATTCAATGACCTTTATGACATCATCAGGAAACAGGAGCAAGTACAAGTTTAGGATTCCTTTTTTGCACACCGTGTAGCATAAATGGGACAGGTAAGGCCTGTGGCTTATTCTGTGATTTCAGTGTGAGAAAAGGTGACACATTTGATAGCAAACCTGCTGTTGCCTCTGTCTTTTCAGAATTTGTTTAAACAACTGGGCTACAATATAAACATTTTGCAGGGGATTGCTTCATCTTTCAGTTAATTTCCTTTCCTTTCTCTTTTGTTCAGAAAACCTGATGCTATCATTTTAGCAAATGGAATTTCCTTTCTTGTTCTTATTGTTAAAAATCATAAGAATAAATCCTCAGTTATAGTCATATGCAATAGTTTTTCTTAGACATTTTTACTACAATTCTTCATACTTAATCGTTAATATTCTCCTTAGCTCAGGTATATTTTTGGCCAGAACAAACTGCTTTTTTTGGTTTATTTCAATTTTGTGGTTTTGGTTTTCTTTTTTGTTTAGGTACAGCAATTCAACAATATTACACAGGTAACCAATTCAACACATCACACTGTCAAATTCAAGGAAGTTCTTGCTATTAATTAGCTGTGGATGTTTACACAACTACCACAAATTCCATTTACTACCTCTATAAAGAACTGAACAGGGTCAGAATTTGAAAATATACTTACATATTTCTTGATCCTCAAAGTTAAATTGATCATGAACTAAAACTAGTTATACATAAGGAAAGTAATACAATATATTAAAATTTCAGCAGTTTGTAAGATCAATTATAGGTGGACAAAATGCACAAAACTCACAGAACAGAGGGAGAAATTACAACATCAGCAGACATGGATTTTCCTATTTAGAATTATTGCTGCAATGAAGTGCTACTCGACAAGAGGAAGCATTTCAGACTTAGTCCTTTAGTGTTTGTGAAAGGAGTGACATTAATAACCCTGTCTTCATGGGCTGCCTGACTTCATTCACAAAGGCCTCTACTGAAGCCTCAAAGCAAGCAGTTAGGAATTGAGTTGGAAGCAGGCAGGTTTTTTCTCCTCTGAGGCTTCCTAGAGCATTTGGACAGACATGCACGACAAGTTGCCGCTACACAAGAGAAAGTCCAAAGTAACTTATATCTCCCATGGGGGAGTAGAAAATGGTGATGTTCTGAGTCATTCTCTACTCTTCAGGTGGCACAGCTATGTGCCACTCCTCATGACAGGCAGATCACAAATTTCAAATTTAGCTCATACAAATGCATCATTTCAAACGCCTTCAAGCTTTTCTGTGTGGTCTTTTTCTGAAGGAATCAAACTCTGCTAAAAATGGTTTATCTTGTCATGATAAATCCATCTTTGGCTTCCCTACTGAGACTGCTGTAATTATTATCAGCTGTGATTACAGTGATTGTTATATAGCCATTTCTTACCAAAAACTAAACCAATACTATCAGCCCCTTTACACAAGGTTTGGAGCAGATAGAAGAAAAAATATCACCTACAGGATATATTCTAAATAAATATATGCATTATAACCAACAGATCTTTTAAAATCAATATATTTAATATTGAGTTTGATAGTTAATCTCCTTCTGTAGTCTAAAACCATTCCCAGAATTGGTAAGACATTGCATAATTTTGAAAATGAGTTCTCCCTATGTAAAGAATTTAACTATTTGAGGAAATTATTTTCAGGGATTTGATCAACCACTTTGTTTTAACAGTTCTGTAATTGTCTGAGGTTATAAAGAATGCACATTAATCTTACAATCATCTGGTACCGAGGCTGAGTAAAGAACGGCAGAAAAGCATAAACTGCATTTTATTAGACACTTAGATTTTAATGGCAATAGAGTAAGAGGGTCACAGAAGCATTGTTGTTAGAAAGAATTAATGCACATGAAATCATATAATATTTAATCAAGAGATATTTAAGGTGGTAAATATATTTAATCTGCTGGGAGGCATTCAGATTATTAATAATTGGATGAGTCTTCATTTTTTTTTAATGATGGTATTACATGATGGTATTACACTGAATATTACACTGAATTTTGTAAGATCTTTGCACATTGTGTATGCACATGGAAATCCTGTCCTGGCCCCCTCACTACGAGGAGGACGCTGAGGCAGTGGTACAAGTCCAGAGAAGGACAACAATCCTCGTGAATTGTCCTATAAGCTGACAAAATTTTAGCCTGGAGAAGAGGCGGCTCAGGGGATTTTATCATTCTGCCTGAAAGGAGGCTGTGGTGAGGTGGAGGTTGACCTTTTCTCCCAGGTTACTCTTGATAGGATGAATGAAAACTGTCTATAGTTGCACCATGTGGGGTTTAGGTTGGATGTGGAAAAATTTCTCCATGGAAAGAGCTGTCAAGCCTTGGAACAAGCTGCCCAGGTAGGCAAGCTGCCCAAGTGGTTGAGTCACCAGTTCTAGAAGGATTTAAAACATGTAGATGTGGCACCTGGGTACATTACTTCATGGTGAGATTTACAGTGCTGGGTTAATGGTTCACAGAATCACAGGATATGTTGAGTTGGAAGGGACTTACAGGGATAACTGAATCCAAATCCTGGGCCTGCATAGAACCATCCCCAAGAACCACTCCATGTACCTGAGAGCATTGTCCAAACGCTTGCTGAACTCTGTGAAGGTTGGTGCTATGATCACTTCCCTGGGGAGCCTGTTCCAGAGCCCAATCACCCTCTGGGTGAAGAACCTTCTCCCGATATTCAACTTAAGCCTTCCCTGACACACTTTCAGGCCATTCCGTTCGTCCTGTCACTGTCACCACAGAAAAGTCATCAGTGCCTGCCCCTCCTCTTTCCCTCATAAAGAAGGTGAACCTACTCTGAGGTCTCCTCCCAGTCTCCTCCAGGCTGAATAGACCAAGTGCCCTCAGTCACTCCTCACACAGCTTCCCCTCAAGGACCTTCCCTCGTTGCCCTCCTTTGGACACTCTAATTGTTTAATGTCTTGGTAATATCGTGTCACCCAGACCTGCCCCCAGCACTGGAGGTGAGGCTGCCCCAGCTCAGACCAGAGCAGGACAATCCCCTCCCTTACCTGGCTGTGATGCTGTGCTTGATCCCCCCAGGACAGGGTTGGCCCTCCTGGCTGCCAGGGCACGGCTGACTCACATTATATATGCCAAAATATCATTGGACTCTGAAATTTAAAAAGTATTTTCCAATGGATATGATTTTTATTTCTGTGATTATTTACCTTACTCTTTTGCTGTGCAATGCTACCAAGTTAGGAATGCAAATATTTTAAATCTCTTATTTTTTTCTTGTTTTTGTTTCTTGTACTGTGGATGTGGATGTGAAGCACTCAGAAAGTACTGTGTTCACACAATATTTTCTCTTAGTATTTTTCACTGAATCTGAAAATCTTTGTGAGCTTATCCATCCCTTTGGGCTATCATCCAAATCTGTAAGGGGCAGTTGAGGAGTTGTACACATATTTTCTTATTTTTATATTCATAACAGTATATTCATAACAATGCTATTGTTATGCTTTACATCTACAAATAGATAATATTTATAAATTAAAGAGATACTCTACAAGTCTGACCTAAGAGACTTCATTAAATAGTTTTTAAATTTATTTCTGTGGGAATGAGGCTATTTAATGCAATTTGTCTCTTTCGTTCATGAGGGAAGCATAAAATATAACCATGCCTATTTCAAGTTTTAATGTGGACAGATTGCAGAGATTGTAGCTCTTTTTAAAGCAAAATGATAGATGTCAAGCAGATTAGGATGGGGATCATGGAAGTTGGAAAACAAAATTTAAACACTGTAAAATGACACATTCATTTCTGAAATTAATGCTTTTGAAGATGCCTTGATTAAATTAAGAATTTCCTTTTGAGAAACCCCATATTTTCACAAAACAAATTTAGGCCAGTTATTTCAAAGGGAAGATTAGACTAGCTCTGTAATTCAAGTACAGTAATTTCACGACCACAAGGCGCACCAGACTATAAGGTGCACCCCCCGGGAGTAGGCAACTTCCGCAACTTTGTTGATCATATAAGGTGCACCAGACTATAAGGTGCACTATTTTTTTGCAGCGAGGAGCCACATGGCACTCAACAAAGTAAAGAATTACTGGCAGGTGCTCAATTTGCAAACATTTTTCAAAGATTGGTGTAGCCCTTAAACGCAGCCCCAGGCACTCTCCCCGTGAAGCGGGCCCCAGCACTCCCGCCCACCTCCGGCTCTGGCTGGCATGGCTCACAGCTCCCGGCTCCCACTGCACAGCCGCGCTGTGTCCTGGCTTCCCCTCGGCCAGCGGCGGCACCACTTTTCAGTGCTTTCCCCTCGGTGTTTTTTCGCCACTTTTCTGCTTTTTCCTGGGGTGCTTTTTTGCTGCTTCTTGGTGCTTTCCCGTGATGCTTTTTCACTGCTTCTCAGCTCTTTCCTGCAGCACTCTTTGGCCATTTTTCAGCGCTTTCCTGCGGTGCTTTCTTGCTGCTTTTTGGCACTTTCCTGGGGCACTGCCTCGCCACTTCTCGGCACTTTCCCGTGGCACTTCTTGGCACTTTCCCGCGGCCGCACCGATTCCCCCTGCTTCTCCCCGGCCGGCGGCCACACCAGTTCCTGATTTCCCCCACCCGGCAGCCGCGGCTCCCATGGTTCCCGACTCAGCTCGCAGATCACACTTCTGGGTTTGCGAATTTCTGAACTTTGTACATCAGATAAGGCACACCAGACTATAAAGCACACTTCTGGGTTTGGGGGAAAATTTTAGTCAAAAGTGTGTGCCTTATAGTCGTGAAATTACTGTAGTTGCATATTACTATGACATATAAAGTCAGATAAGTAAGAAAGTGTTATGGCTCATGTTAATTTCCTTTTTATTGTCAGATACTGAAATACAAAACAATATAAACAAAATCTTGGATTTTTATTATGCATTTAATACCTGTGGATTTTTCATTATAAGTCTCCATGTAGGACATTCTTGTTTTACCATGAGTCAATGTATCCAAACAGTATTTTCAACTTCTTTCTTACTTTTGGATTGCATTACCAATGAGTAAGGAAAATGAAGCAGAGTTTTAGGCTTTGCATTGGAATATCTTACCCTCTTTTGGCCTTTTCAATGACCATATGCAAGTCATTCATATTCCCCAAACCACTTTTTCTGAAATCATGTACATAGAAAAAATATATTGTTTCCTCAATACTCGTGAGGTTTTAGGTAGTTTATAAAGATCCTTTTGTTCCATTAATGAATGCTTACACATGTATCTTGTCCCCTAAAGTGAAGTTTGCATTTTCACTCATTTCAGAGAGACAGTTTAACTGCACTAATAAAACTGGACCCTTTTTTAATGGTCACACATGTAAAAGTCAGTTCATTTAACTAGGCTGTCGAGCAGCTTTTTACCTGAGACAATGTAAATCACCTCTTGAACAACTTATTTTAGGTGCTACACTGTCTTTACTGCTTGAAATTTTTTGATTATAGAGAAGCTCATTATTTTCTAAATGTTATCATGGAAATAAAATCGTATTGAGTATCCCAATAGGCAACTAGAACATGGTCTTCAGAGCCTTTTAAAGGTCTTTGTCAGTGTCTGAAGTTTTGCACCTCAGTGGTGTGTGTCAGCATGGGCTGCTGTACAGCACAGTAATGGGTTCCAAGGAGTCTGTCAGATAGACCTCACTTCATTATCCTTACCATAATTAAAACAAGACCTTTGATAATGATGTCTAATCTCCTTTGTGCTGTGTCATATCGCACCAATACTGACCTCTCAAGGGCCTGCTGTTGGGTACAATTATATAACAAAGGATTGTTTTCCTTATAATTGTAAAGAGGATAAAATTATAAAAATCGATACCAAAGACTAAAATTAATTTCATTATGGTGAAAGTTTAAAAGGTGGTAAACACTTTGAAACAAATCTGTAATTTTTGCAGTGTACATGATTTTGTTTCAGACGTGAAATTTTGTGAAGTGCTGACCTTTAAAATCTCTCTCTCTCTCCATATTTTCAGTTTCTTTTATTTCAGACCATGATGCTAAAATATCATGATAGATAGAAGTATAGCATGAGTTCTCAAAAAATTGTATCAAACAAAGACTGCAAAAACTCCTTTGATAACTTTATTAATGAGTGTGGAATTAAGTCAGCAGCTGATGATACTCTCCTGATACATGCAAAAGCATCACAAAACCAAAATATTTTTTCATTATATACAGAAGACATATATATAGGGGATGGTTTTAGAAGCAGAGGGATTTAGATGCATCATGGAATGTTTTGCTAATATTTTTCTTTAACTTCATATGACACCTCCAGAAGTTTTGCCTCACAAAAATCGCACTCAGTCAACCCTTGCTACTGCTGTGCCAGCACTTCTATGATGAACCCCTATTTCAGTGGTTTATAAATCCTACTCATAATTTCATTCCAGCTCTACACCAGCCCCACAGTCTAACTTTGTGTTAATGATCTCTTTGCAAAGATCTCTTTAAAAAAAAAAACCTCTTCATCACAGAAATCTACTTTTTCTCTGATTTCTCTCTCTGTGCAAATAGTGAAAATTTCCTTTTGATCATTTGAATATAAAAGGTACTTAACTGAACCTGTTTCATAATGTATTCACATAAAATAATGAAACAATTTTGAAAGGCACCACTATCCTTTCTTCTTGAGGGAAGAGACTACACCACATCTGCTGGGGTATATTCAGTTCATGTAGACTTATCTGAACTATTTAAAACTCCCCAGGGCAGTTCTCTGTCAGCACTGAACACAGTATGGGCTGCAAAAACTACTGATGTCCTAAATACTGTTCTATTCCAGTGTGTTTGTTGTCCTAACAGCCCTTGATTTGGGAGGTTAACATCTCTTAGCGGATGCAGGCACTGCAGAAGAGGTATCCTTTGTACAACACATATTCAGAAACCTTAGTCACCTGTCTGAAGTTTAAGGGATTTGTTCCTTGCTCTAGGGGCTAAAATAAAGAACTAAACAGCAACATGAGGAAGTAATGTCAAAATTGATTTGAATAATATGACAATATAGTGAAGGCTACTGCTAATTAATGCACATTTCTCAATGGAAATAGGGGAAACACTGAAAATTGTTCTGAGCCTTGACTCTTTTGGACTCTGGACTGAACTTGAACATAATGATTGCTATTTGGTTTCCTTTGAACAAAACTTTAAAAGATTATATTCAACTAAAAAAAACTGTGTAGGGCAGGGAGTTAAAACAAGAACACACTACCAGCAAAACTCTTACAAATGGTTGAAATGGTTATGCCAAATAATGATGAGTGATGAAACAATTTGCTCTACAAGTATTTGACTATTCATGAACAAATGCAAATAAATAAAAGCCATTTAAATACAAACATTATTTAAGTAGTTTTATTGAAAGTTGAGGTATCCACAACAGAGCAATGCAACATGTTCAAAATAATCTGAAATTTGCTAACTCACAAATAAAATGTGTATATATATATATCTTTATAAATTTTTTTTTCCTATAGCTATGAACCACTACAGATAAAATCTGGAAGCTAAACATTAGGGCAAACCACTAGTCTTCGGAAATAAGAACCAGTTGTAAGAATTTTGACAATAAAACTTAGTTCTCAGAGTGATGAATAAATCATGAAAGATTCTGGATTACTTTGTGCAAGTGTTGCCTTTGCAATAATAGAAGCAGTAGCAAGTAATATTATGATTGTATTTATGGAAGGTCTCTACCTTTTGAATTGAAAGGGATAAGTTTAGCCACCTTTTCAGTGATTAGTGAAATTACTACATTGCAGTTTGCAGTATTGGAATAATTTACTGCAACAAATACAGGCTTGAGCAGCAGAAAAAACCTACCAATATGGAACTCAGCATGATCTACTTTGTCTTACAGAAAAACTGTAGGCTGTATCAGTCTTTCAAACTTTTAGGATGACACACATATAATGGTTTTGGAACCTAAGCTGACATGCTTAATGAAAATCTGTATAAATTTGCAATGTGCAAGTGCTCTTTCTATATATACTCTAAAATTAATCTTTAATTGTTTTCTTTAAAATGTTATTAACATTTAATCAGTCTTCCTCATATTAACATATTAATTTGGATATACACATTCCTGCTTCAATAGTCCCAGATTCACACTTGGGCTAATATATGATAGTGAGTTCTATTCCTCAAAATCTGAAAGCATTTTCCTATTTCCATTTGCCAGTTCAAATAATTGACAGCTCACAGATGCTTGCATGCTTTCTATTAGTTAGCTGAAAGTTAGACCAGCATTTTTTTTAACTGCACTTTAATTAATGAAGCAACAAAATCATATGTTAGATAGGATGCAGTTGGTTCTCCTCATGAAAGTAAACATAGAGGCAAATCCTGTAATTATTTTCCTGCTGCAACTGTAAGAAACATACAAATACATTCAGGCTCGAGATAGGGATACACAGATTTGCTTATCTTCATTTATAGTCAGAGAAGAAATATTCCATGCCTGTGTTTAGTTAATGCTCTATTTATAGCCAGTCCTGTCCACATTTTGGCTGCTTAAGAAATTGTATAGTTTGACATTGACTAGGTCCCTGATGATGTTGCAGTACATGGGTAAATGAAGTCCTAATACTCATAGGATATTATTGCTATTAAGCCAGAGTATTTCCCTTTTCTCCCCTTGTTTTTACCCACAAGAGATACAGGATTAGCAATCAGTCATCACAGTGATTTGTGAGCACATTAGGTTGGTACACGTTTTACATAGCTGTGAGCATCTTTTGTTATGATATTACTAAATAGGAAAAAAAAAAGACAAAAGGGTTTTTATAAAAGTGCCATGTCACAGAACAATCATAAGTCTCAAAAGACAGAGGGCAGGCTGGCCCTTTATGTTTCTGAGCTATTGAAGTGAAAACTAACACTCCCACCTATGCTGGCCTTAGTTCCTTAGCCCAAACAGTAGTTGCTCCTCAATACCTCTCTATATGCAAAGTTCTTAAAGGCGTAATATAAAATCAGTGAGCAATTCTTAACAAAAATACTCCTAACAAGGGCAGTGGTTCTTCCCACCCACAGAGTGAGAGAGCTTAACTTTATGTCATGCTTTGAAAATGTTACCTCCTTTCTCTCTCTACCAGTGCCGTGCAAAAACTTTGCTATAACTTTTCACTCGCTGGAAGTCACGCTCCACATTAACCTAAAAGGCCTGGAGTGGGCAGGACTTGGCATCCAAATTGCTGCATGATGGAAATTGTGGATTACTGTAAATACCAGTCTGGCAACATAGCCAGGGTAAGGAAGAAAACTTTCATACTGTTACATTTCTCTCCACAGAAAAAATAAAGGATATAGTTAGAAATAGTTTGAAATAACGGTCTGATGTTCTGGGTATGAGAGAAAATTCTGTCTTTACCCTAATCAGCCGGGAGCTTGGATGAAGAGGATGAAATAGGCACAGATTTGAAATCAAATGACTGAATAAAAAGATGATCTTCTCAGTTTTGGCAGGCACCTCTCCAGTTGTCACTTTCTTGATTTTTCCTCAAAATGAGGGTATATTTCTGTTAAAAGCAATTTCTTTTTTTTTTTTTTTTCCCATCAAGGACATTGAAGCATTTTTAGGGCATCCAGCAACACTAGAATCTTGTCTTCATATGGCCTTCCTTCTGTGAGTAACACCTTTGTTTTGAGTTGCAATTTTCTTGCCACATTTCTTTGGAAAACAAACGTCTGCTTTTGAACACCTCTGGTTTCATACACAAAACTCAATAGTAATAATTGTAGTTAAACTTTGGTATTGTAGTTTGTACTTTTTACTGTGCACAGCTGTACATTGAACTGTTGAGGAAGTGCTTTATCGAGGTCCAAATCATGTAGTGTCGTTGAATCCATGTGTTCATTGCCTCCATCATGATAGCTTCAAGAGCGGGTAAATGATACAAAAACTCAGCAAGGATGTAGTTTCAAAAATGCCTCAATCAGAAATGCATACTTTTTTTTAATGGGCAGGTTTGCAATTGTATTCTGTGGGCAAAAGAATTTAAACTGAAAACAATACAGGAAGGAGAGCTAAGAAATATTTTAGCATGTTTTAAAAATTACAAAGGCATTCTGCTTAAAATGATATTTCAGATTCTAAAAAATAAGTGAACTGAGGGGAAAATAAATGTAGCTTAAGTGATTTAAAATTTAACTTTATAAAGAAACTAAGTCCAGAAACCATGGAAATATTGGACGTCTTAACTGGCAAATGCAAGCAGATAACAATCTTAGCTAAGCAAGGAATATTGTACATCAGGAGTGCTGATTTTCTGTTAATCTTGGAAGACTACAGAACAGGGATAAAGGGTAATGTTTGATAGTACTAAAAATATGTGATTCTTACAGTAAAATTATATATTCTCAGCTGCATTCATTGCACTCTGATTAAGCAAAATTACAGGGATCTGTCACATACTCTTCAGCCCTTCATCTTTTCCTATTGAGAAAAGTATGCAGTTTTGAATATCTGCCTGAATATCTGCCAGAAAATGTGGTTCAGTTTATTATTTTTACATTTTTTAATAAATGTAAATGTGGGAGAAGGTAATATGTAGAAAATTCTCACCTTTTGGATCCTAAGCATATTGTAGTGATGAGGTAGCTCTGGTTTCTAGAGGCATTCTGGGAATGGAGCATTATCATAGATTACACATCTGTTCATGTGATACCCATTCTAAGCAATGTAACAAATTGGTGAGAACAGGCTTGAGGCCACAGCATCAAAGCCATTTGGCATTAGTTGAGGAAATGGAACTTTTAAAAATCAACTTGAACTGAAAGGTTTTCTTGATAAAGTTAATGGTGTTTTAATGTACTTGGATTTCCATGCAGCTTCATATAGCATATTATTTTAATTGTATTTTAAAAAGATTCAAAATTATAAATTAAATGTGGGAATATATGTCATGGTTTAACCCCCAGCTGGCAATGACTTACCACATAACTGCTTGATTGCTCCTTGTCCCATCCCAGCGGGGATGAGAATCGGAAGAAAAAAAATGTAAATCTTGGGATATGAACTACTTAATAATTTAAACAAAATATAATAATATATTGCTATTACTAATGATAATAGTAATGAAAATTAGAGAGAAAGGAGAAACAAACCACAAAAAAAAAGCAAGTGATGCACAATGTCATTGCTCACTAGTTGCGATCAATGTCCAGCTCAACCTTGAGCAGCCACCAGTGGCTCCTGGTTGACTGCCCTCCCTTTATGTACAGGGTATGCCTTTCTATGGTATGGAATGTGACACTGAGTATCCCTTTGGCCAGTTCAGTCCAGCTGTCCTGGCCATGCTCCCTCACAGCTTCTTGTGCACTTCCTCACTGGCAGAGCCTGGGACACTGAAAAGTCCTTGACTTGGGGTAAGCACTGCTTGGCAACAAACAAACATCAGCGTGTTATCAACATCATTCTCGTACTGAATCACTGCACTGCACCAGCCAGGAAGAAGAAAACTAACTCTGAAACTCAGCTGAAACCAGGACAAACACAAATTGGAATTTTCATCAAGTGAAATATGGTATTTCTAGTATGTCTCTGAGATCAGATCTTCATTGTACGCTATTCGACATTTCTATTAAAAAATGGTCGGGAGACAAAAAAGAAAATAAAAACACAAAATATTTACTGAAGGTATACACAGATGGCAAAAAGAGAATGTAGAAAATAAGGAATCAGATAATCTCTAATAAAGAATTATTAGAATATTTTGGGATACAAGAAGCATGCATCCTTTTAAAGAAGATGTGAAGTCTTGTGCATAATTTGTTGATAAATTAAATACTGGGTGAATTCAAATGATAATATCATATAGCAGATGGTATGCATTTGGCACTGCCTTTTATTACTGGATCTTGGTCTTCAAATTTCTACAGCTAAGAAGAGTATCGAAATAATTTTCTAATTCAAACAAGAACCATGAAAGTGATCAAAGGATTGCAAATTATGCTTAATTAAATATGCCTTTAGTGAACAATGCAGGCTTCTCAGAGGAATAAATGGGGGTTGGGTAATTTTGTCACAGATTGGGAATACTGGCATAGAGAACAGAAACAGGTCTTTGCCTGTGTAACAAATTTTAATAAAGTTGACAGGATCAAAAAGTTTGTTTCAAATAAGGCTTTCTTCTTTTCTTTTTTTTCCCCCCTTTTCTTCTTTTTCAAAGAAAAAGAAGAAAAAAATTAGAAAGGACTTCCAGTGCTTCTTCAAATCTTTACTTCAAGGCAAAGTCCTTTTTTTCCCAAAAGTTGTTTTATTTCAGACTGGTTTTGTTTCAGGAAGGTCTCCCAACATTTTTAATCTAAATAACTCTTGATCATTATCATTAATGTTATGCATCAATTTATTCTATCCCATGGCCAGTTCTGTTTTACTTAGGGCAGATAAATCTTGACTATTATAATTTATCTGTATCTAGAATTATAATAATCTCACACAACTGCACTGAAGAAATGTGCAAGCATCAGCTACATAAAATAATGATTATATAAATGTAATATTAGCTAAAAATAAAAAAACCCAACATTAAAGACTTAATTAAAAGTCTTCATTTTAAGAAATATAGTACAATCCTTTTAATTTCCTTTCCGCTTTTCTTTCCTTAAAATGCATAGGATCAAGTTTCTTCATAAATTGAAGTTTAGAATTTTGGTCTCACAAAGGAAAAATATTAAAATGTTGATATACTAGTATGATTTAATATATTAGGTTTTCCTCTGATGCAAGGACCAAAAGGCAAAATATTCAGTGTTTAAGGAATATTGGCTCTACACTGAGATCCAGTGTCACATCATAAGAATTCCACGCCCAGATAATTCCTGAAAAATTTAAACAGACAAATTAAAAGGAGCATAACAAAGAAAATGCAATTATCTGAATTTATATTCCTAAGTGAATTCACTACATTATCTCCTACTGCTGGTTGAGTCTGGTCCTTAACATGCACATTCAAACTATATATGAGTATATGTGATTTTTTGTGTGTACTAATGCCATAAGAACTGCCATAGATGTATTAAATGCAGTGAAGTAAAAATTCTAATTTAATTATAAAAATCATCCTTTGAAAAAGATGCATTCTTCTCAATCTTTCTCTCTTTTCGTGTTTGCAGTTTCTTCATTTATTGTTACAATTTTTTATAGAGTGCTGAAATATTTTAAAAAATTTAATATATATTTCTTGTCATCTTCAGTCACAAAGTTAGATGTTCTCGGGGAAGCTAGTTACCTGTAAATCCACATGCATGTACTTCTATATTTGGATTTTATTTCTTTCTACTTTTAAGTGGTTTTGGTTTTGTTTGGATTGAATTTTTTTTGCATATATTACATTTTTATGTTCATACACTAGTACATATTCAGCTCTTATACCACTAACTTGAAGAAATTTGGTTCTAGAACTGGGAATGAACTGGGAATGAAGCATCCCACACAAATAAAAATTGTTCTTTAGTGTGTTTCCATGACCACTCTTGTTTCCAAATTTTTTTATCCAAAATAGAACTTCAGAAAGAAGTGTGGAAAGTTTCAAATAAATACTGACTTTTAAATAAGAGCTAACTTCAAGAACTGCAGTTATTTATGTCCTAAGATAAGAAATCTTTATATGCATTCTCTAATTTTTAATTTCATAAAATTTAAAAGAAATACTGCAGATCAACTTTGTACACATGCGACTTCTAGTTCAGGTGAGAAAAGCATGAGATGTGATCCACACATTTCCTTTATGGACAGTGTTTCTGAGGACCAAGGAAATACTGAAATACTCTGCAGAATACAGAAACAATTGTAGCTATTTATTCTGATGGGAAATATTTTCCTGCTTCACTGGCAGAAATGGTGAACATTTTACTCTGCATGTTAAGTAGGATGCTGTGCATGAAAATGGTGCTAATAAAGGACAATGGAAAGATGTTTTGGGGGAAAAATATTCTTTCCTAGTTCTTTCAAGAATTTTTGTTCAGTTACTTTACACTGGAGGAGTTGACAAATTTGGACTTGATTTATCAGCATTTGGGACATTATATTTCTCTACAGTGATGGATTAAAAGCAGATTTTTCTGTGGTTTCTTGTTTTTTTGTGGGTTTTTTTGTGGTGGTTTTTTGTTTGTTTGTTTTGTTTGTGATTTTGGTTGGGGGTTTTTTGGGGTGTTAAGAATATAATTGCACTGCTTTTCTTCATTGCCTGTTTGGTCTTGCTATCAGAATTTGAAGAACTTGACTTAATGACAGAAACAAAATAGCAGTTCTACGACATATTAGTACTTAAACCTCTGCAAGAAAAGCTATTAAATCAGACTGCAGCTTTATAGCTGAAGGGCTTGGAGGGAGGAAGGGATGAGAATGCTTCCAAATAAAGGATATTTTATCTACTCCTCACAGGACAGACACAAACTCTTACTGAGCCTTATACTTTATACTTCACTGCACTGTCTAGGAATGTCATTTTTGCTATCAAATAACGTTCAATATATGCACATTTTAAATAATGTTATTAAATGCTAAACCAAAAAGAAGTTCTTCAGGTAAGGACATTGACTCTAACCTTTCAACTTAAGACAAAATCAAGAGTTAATATGAGGACCACAAGATGTTTAAGGCCTCTGTCCTGCCCCCTCCCCAGCTGCTTTCTCAAGTATGTAAAATTCAACAATTTAGGTACAAATCCTGCTCTATATTTTGAGGATCAAAAATACATTTTTCAAAGAGGTTCAGGTGCTGTTCAAATGTGAAGCCTCCTGCAGCATTAGACACAGATAGAGGAGATAAAACCACAGAAGACATGGAGGAGTTCTGAACAAAATATGTCTATTCTAAGTCTTCTGCTGAATGTGGATTTTCATGTAACACCTTTATCATGCTTCCAAGCACAGAACTGTAGTGAAAGGGCAGCAGGCAAGGAGGCGGTTCCAGCCTCAGGCAAGCAGTACAAGAAGATCTACCTCCTCTAAAATGAATTAGGGTCTTTGGCAGTATTTAAGCAGGATTGAGAACTATATGATTAAAACTTCATCTTCAAAACAGCATTAGGCACTTAGCTCATTAATAAAAGCTTCATATGTACCTTGTCTTTATATAATAAACCTTCTACTGTGCAGCTTACAGGAATCTCTGCTTGGACCTCAAGGAAAAAGAGACTGGTACACAGCTGGAATCTGAAATAATGGAGAAGGGGGAGCTTCCAGTCTAGTCCCCTCTGTAGAGAAAAAGCATAAAGAGATCTTCACCCCTTACGTCTAGATGAGCATTCTAATCACTGCACTTGGATGTCATGCTCCTTTCTTTCCCTCTTGGAAGAAGCTCTTTCTTGTCTGTCTGGTCGGTTGGGTTATGAACTGTGGAATTTTAAAAAAGAGAGTTGTGAGGCCAGTACAGCTCCAAATACCTACAGGCAGTCATGGCGGTGCACAAGTGAAGGACAATAGACTGTGCTGTCCTAACACAGAAGAAGAAACTAAACAAAAAACTTCACATCCCAAGCAGGACCCTGCACTAAATGATCTGTTGTATAATTTTAAGAGCACTGCCACTCTAAAATAATAGATACTTTTCTATAAACACATTCTTTGCTTTAAATTTTGCAGGGAAAATGTGAGAACCACATGAAGAAATTTTTCTTAAAGTAGGTGGAGACATTTTCTTGTATGATAAGATCATGACCAGCAATTCTTGAAAATGTAGGAAAACACTTGTAATATTGAGGATAAGAAAGGATAAGTAATTTTGCCATCTTTTGCATTTTCTTACTGGATGAATAATGTCCATCTAAAATGTCTGTCTGGCTGTATGGAATCTGTCAAACCAGTGCATTGCAATTCTAGATATTTAGCTTGGGGTTTTAACTCAGAGCTAGGAAACAGGTGATCTGATTCTCTTATGTAGTTTAGACGTTAATTGTTTTCTAGGGCCACAGAGTAATAACAATAGCAAAAAATTTGTCTTAGAGCTTCATCCTGAGAGGTTATTTTCATTTCCTGCTGCAGAACAGTTATGTAGCATTACTGCAGCCATGCAGCTGAGACATGCCACTCAAGATATGAATGTATTTTTATTTTTGTCTTCCCAAATTCACAGAGGTTTTCTCATTTTAATGGTCTTTGCCACCCAGACATTTAGACAAATATGAGTTAATGATTGGCTTGCCTTCAAGTGCATTGCTGGTACCTCACTGGGTAAATCTGCGTGTTTCTACTGCACATCTCACTGAAACAACTGAGAAGCAAGATTTCCATTTAATCTTTTTTTCCCCCTGAAAATTAAAGATCACTTATTGTTTTAAATGGATTTAAAAATAGCTAGTGCATGCTACTCTTGGGTGCTGTAGGAAAGATGGAAATTTTGAGAAAAGTACAGAATTTTTTGTAGTTATTCAGTGATTTATACTAAAAAATGCAAGCATGTAGAAAAGTATAAAATAACCAGAAAACTCAAAATTAATATTTTCTAATTTTGAGTTTAAATACTAAAGTTTGAATTACTAAACATACTATTAAGATTCCTTTTTCTGCAATATCATGCTTTGCTGCTCACGTTGTGTCATATAAGGGAAGTAGTTGGTAATGTCTTTTATTCATTTTGTATCTAGTGTGTAATTTTGTTTTGATACACATTCTACTGACACAGCCTGACGTCAGCTGAATATATAGACACATTAGATGCAACGTGGATATCAAATTCTACAAGAAAAAACATAATATACAAATACAAAAAGTTGTGTTTTGTTTGTTTTTTTTTTTCAATTCACTATTGCATAATGTAAAAATCTACAATCTTAGAAATTATACTAACATTTGAATAATTGAATAATTCCTGATTAATTAAGAACCTTTGATTGGATACAATCATAACTACTTGTGTGTCCAGAGGAGGAAGATCCAGAAAAAACACTTAGGTCCTCAAGATTTACACAGGGGAAAAAAAAAAAAAAAAACAAAAAGAAGAAGATGGCATAGACAGCAATGTGTGAATGTGTGTGAATGGGTGACAATATCTGTTAGGTCAGAAGACAAGAGAAAAGAGGTTTATACACCATCTGCAGGCAAGGTATGAATGTAGAACTGGAATTTTGGAAGCACTCCCACAGAGTTTCATAACCTGCAAGGATTTTTGTCCATCAGAAATCATGAGTAAACCTAAAGTAACAAAAATATTACCAGAAGAAAAAGAACAATAAATAGACTAATATAAATAAATAGTTCTCAACAAGTGAGACATAAAACAAACAGTTGCCCAACACTGTTTCTGTATTCTGCCAATTTCAATTTTTTTTTAACACTTTCTTCCTTCCTACCCCTCTGGCAAAAGAAGTAATCAGAAATAATGGCTCTAAGAAAGCCACCCTAGGACTTCTTGTCAGGACATCATGGAAAGAAGTTAGAAGAGACATCAATCATTAACCATTAACCATTAGCCATTAACATTAACCATTCTGTATTCAATTTCTTAGAATATTTAACACTTTGGCATTGGTGAACTGCATTCAATAAACTGATGCTTTTGTCTCTCACTACATAAGATCAGGTCATGGCAATCAGCTTGCAATACTCTTTCTTCCCGACAAAATAAAAAATACTTTATTTCTGTTTCTTGGGGTGAATGTGTCATTCTTATGTATTCAGAATTACTTTGAAAATTAATGGAAAAATTCAGAGAATAAGAATACCATCTTATATTAGTTTCATTCTTTGTCATACGTAGTTTACACTTCTTTCTCTGCCTTTTTACACAGTATACAGCAAACAAAACTATGAGAGGCTGAATAATAGTTCACACTTTTAAACAACTAGTAACTTAATACTTTATAATTATTTTAAAAGCATTTTTAAAGCACTTAAAAGCATTTAGATGCCTTGCATTGCATACAGAAATAGCAAATACAATAGCATTGTATTATTGTATATTTCTATAAAATTCCTATTTACTCATAATAAAAGCACTCTCTATCATCCCTCTGCAGCAGAGGGTTATTTTGGTCTTTGAAGATATGCTGAAACTATTTATTCTCTTTGGATTTCTTTTTTTATTTTTCTAGTTTCCATATTTTCTTATATTCAAAACATCATTCAGCCAAATATTAGCCTGAACCATCTCAAGCTAGCTTGCCACAGCTTGCCACACAATAAAAAAAATCTGGTTTCCCTTCCAGAATCACAGAATGCCCAAGTTTCTCTCACAATAGTTAAATAAAAATAAAATAACCAAAATTATGTGTTCTATGAAAAAAAAAAACCTCAACCCCAAATTATATCTGTTGCTGTTTACAGACTATAAATAGTAAGAAGTTCACTTGTGTTGATAAATTGTTGAGCTTCTTAGCTTGCTTGACTGTATACATTATTTATGAATATCAGTGAACTATTTTCATAGAAAAACTAATTTGCTTGTATCTGTTGCCTCAATACTTCATCTATGATAATCACCCCAGTAATAGTGCTCGTTGTTTTTTCTAGATGAATATTGACAACAAAATGAAGTAGAGCATTTTAGCTATATTTGTGCAACTATGAGCATTCTGAGATTGTTGACATTTTCATAAATATTCAATGTAAAAAATTTTTTTTTTTTCAACAGCATTGACAGAGAAACACATAGCAAAAATTTAGTCACACTTTTCTGTCTCTAATCAACAAAGCCAACAAATGTGTACATCAATTTAAGTAAAAAAAAAAAAAAAAGGTTTTAAACTGTTACATTTTAGTAACACTTAAAATCTCTTTATGTTTAAGCTACGTCCTTCACTTGAGCACAGTCTTGACACTAAACTGATGTACCCTACTTCAGTCTCTAGTTTGTAAGGCCAGAAGATTTTGTATATCTTTTTTCAATGCTGACTCTTCTCTTACCACTATAAATTGAACCATGACATCGGTTTCCCAGAACTGCAAATATCTATTTGTGTTTTATGGTTTTCTTTTTCCGATTCTTTGTGATTCATTGGGTTGATTTTTTTTTTATCTTTTTGGTCTTGGGTTGGGGATTTGTGTTGGATTTTTTGTTTGATTTGAGTTTTTAAATTATTTTTGGCTTTTTAAAGGGAGTGGCTAGATTTCATTTAAATATGATGCAATAAGTAATGATGAATGGGGGCCAGAAATGGTGGGAAATCTTATTTGCATTCTAATGTGCTGAACATAGTACTCAAACACTTTCCTGGTTTGCTTAGCATACGTAGCTAGTTTCAGAATGTTGAAATTCAGACAGCAGGCAACTAGAATAGGTAAATTTCTTATGTCACAATCTGATAATATTGCCTTTTATCCAGCCTTTTTTAAAGATTGAGAAAATGATATATTACCTTTTGTGTTCTTGTGAATCATAATTTAAATCAAGCATATAGTGTACACAGTACATCCATGTCAACTAGCTATATAATGACAGTCCATATGTTTTTCTAATATCTGGATCAAATAGAAGCATAGCACTAAATTCTATATTTAAATGTAAATTTCTTACATTTTTCTCTCTTCTTGCCATGCTTGCCAAGTGGCATAACAAGTTATGCTTAAAATCAAGTACTCTGTCCCTGTTTCTCTTAGTGGAGTTTGGTGCTCAGACATTCACACAGGGAAGATTTGATAGTAAGAATGATGACTTTTAATGTAGTCTTTTGGCAATGAATTAAGGAAGATTTAATGAAAGTCTCTGTTTCATTTGTCTACCTGTCATGAACTACTATTTTCTCTTGATGTCTACAAACGTGGGAATCTTGGAGAATGCTCTTCAAATTAGCAATTTTAAGCAAACGACCAAAAAAAATCCAATGTCTTATTTCTTGGATGAAATGTGTAAAAGTGATGGTGTGGGTTATGAATTCTAAACAATGGTTTTCAATCCTTACTACATTAGATATATTAGAATTTTAACTGTTTTTTCCTGCTAGAATGGCTTAATGGAAGTTGCAATTGTTAAATATTTACATCACAAATATTATGCTTCTTTTTGTGTAACAAAGAAAGGAAGGAAACCATATCAATAGTTATTTGTAATAGAACAATCAGGTAACATTTTCTTTTCTCATCTTTAATGTATATGGATTAGTCAAAACATTTCCTTCAGTAACAGAAATGCTTTAGAATGCTGTAGTTTTCAACACATGCAATGAGAAATAGAAGTATCGAATTTGTGAAAACTGCAAGTCTGATTCTAAATCAAGTTACAATTAAATTGAAAGAACCTATGTCAACTGGAAAACAAGTAAAACTTTGCATCACAAAAATAGCAAAAAGGACAACGATGGATAATTACCAAACTTTTGGAAGATTATCATGGTACAGGTCTCTGTCACATTCTACTGTTAACACCATCCTCATATAATAGGATGTACTATGAAATGACTTTTGCATCAGTTAGCATCCTAAGAAATGAAGTTTGTGGAAACAGCAGTCTATGTATCTTCTTTACACATTGCTTCTATCAAATAAAAAAGTTTATTAGTATCATTAATATATATTGATTTATGCTGTAACAGTAGACCAATGGTAAGCTCTTCTGAAAATGGCATGTATTTTCATCACTGCTTTACACATTTCATGGTGGATTAGAGTGCATTCATTCAGCATGAATGAATTTTACAAGTCTGATTTGCAAGCTTCTAAATATATTGGGTGACAAGAGATGTGTAAAGAAAGCTTTTTGTCATCTATATTAAAACATATTTTATCAAATAGTAAATTAATACCCGAATAGATTGTGCTACTTTGTATTTATAAGAAAGGTGTAGACGTACAGGATTATTATATTTGTATAATGTATATGTATACTTGCATGACTGATGATGAAAATCTCTCCTAGTCTCTCACTATGATCCAAAGGGTTGGTTAAATGTGTATCTGCTCTATAAAATCTAAAGTATTTGTAGCCATCATATGTATAAATGTGAAGATTAATCTGTAGGTAAATGGGAAAGACTAGAATTACTTATTTCAATTTCAATCTGCTTCTACAGAAATTGTATTTCCTATATATTCCACAAAGCAGATTTTAATAAGTGGTTGGAAAGAAATACATTCCAAGGTATTCTACTTTGATTTATTATCTTTAATGCTCGTTTATGCAGCACATATATTCTCCAGAAGAATAAAATTGATAAAACCTGTAGTCAGGGACCAGCTATGAAATTTAGGCATTAAACAGATTCTTAGATTAGGAGAAATATACAGGCCTATGCCCTTAACAAACATTTTACATACTGAATTTAAAAACCTAAACCAACAAAAATTTGATGGATGTTCTTGAAATTAATTAAATTTGTCATTAGTGAAATGTCATTACTTTTACTAGCATAGATTTCCCAACTCTTTATGTGTTAATCTTTTCCTAAGAAAAAGGGCAAAATACATCAAGAATTTTGATATGGAGATGCTTGTCTCTGTGTTCAACCAAATTATAAAGAAGATAAAACAATCAGGGTTTTAAGATGGTTTTATCAGATTAGTTGTAGGTGGAACATTTTGAGATCACACAGTGTGTTTAAATCTAAGGAAATGCACAGATATTCTTGGTTATTCATGTTGCTCTGTCCCATTATGTAAAACATTTGCTTTCCCTGTTGGCAGTTTCAACAGGCAAAGCCTAATGCTCAGAAAGGCAACATGATTGTTAGGAGAAAATTAATAGCTGAATAAACTGAATTTAGTTTCATGATTGTATAATATATGAACAATTTTGGTTTTATTAAGAAGTTCCACCTTCTGAAATAGATCTATTTGTCTTTACAGGGGGAAAATAGAAAACTTTCAAGTGGCCCTTATACCGTGTAGAAAATAATTTCAGCAGCAGTTCAGTGTGCAGACTTAGAAGGATTTCTATTATAAACTTCTGCTGTCTGGGATTTATAACCTAGCTGTAAAATTCACTCAAACTGGAACTTGGCATGAAAATTCTCACAATCAAGTATTGTATTTGCAGCATGCTTACACAGGAAAAACATTTCAAATAGAAATTGCAAGACACTAAAAGAATACTGAGGCTTCTTAGTTTAACAGGTTAGAAACCCCACCCCAAAACCTTAAAAATCATTGAAAATTAAATTTAAAATACTATTTACAGAAGGGAAGATATGAAAGCTCTAAACCTTCTGTTTGTGCAGGAATTCTGTGATAGTACAAGAAGGAGCAAAGATTTTAATGTGTTGTGTTGATGTCCTGTAACTCAGAAATGACAGTGTCTAGCATTCACTTTTGAGCAAAGTAGGGGCTGGGAATGTGAATATGAGACAGGATTGAAAAAAGAAGGGAGCACAGAAGACATGAGCCTTGTTTGAAAAGGTTCCTTCAGGATTTATTCAAAGAACATCTTCATTGCCAAGATCAGTTCTTATAAATGTTGGACCCAAGATATCAGGGTAAAAATGTTGGAAGGAAGACTTCCCCTTGGTTAAGGAGGGTTGGGTTAGAGAACACCTAGAAAGACTTGATATCCATAAGTCATAGGGCCCTGACATAATTCATCCAAGAGCTGGTGGACACCATAACAAGGTGATTCACATCCCTCTTTGAAAGGTCATGAAGATAGGGCAGTGTCGGAGGAGTGGAAGACAGAAAAGAGGTAGGAGGAAGGACCCAGGGTATTACTAGCCAGTTGTTCTCACCTCAATCCCTGAAAAGGCGATAGGGCATCTCATTCTGGAAGCCATCTTTATCCACATGGATGACAAGGTGATCAGGACGAGTCAGCATGGACACACTAAAGGTAAATCATACATGATCCACATGTGGGCTTTTTATGAAGAAAGAAGTACCTGGATGAATGAGTGGGGAAAAGTGGGTTTTGTTTACCCCGACTTCAGCAAGGCTTTCGACGCTGTCTCTAAAGTCAGGATGTGTGGACTGGATGAGTGGGCAGTTAGGTGGATGGGGAACTGGCTGAATAGCAGATCCCAAAGGGTTAAAATCAGCAGCAAGTTGGAGGCTTGTCAATAAAGGTGTCCCCCAAACCTCAATATTGGACCCACTGCTCACCAATGACTTGGATGAAGGGGCAGATGCCTCCTCAGCAAGTTCACTGATGACACAAAACTGGGAGGAGCAGCCAATATGCCAGAGTGCTGTGAGCCCTTCAGAATGACCTCAACAGGCTGTGTGGCTATCAAAGCTCTGGAACAAGTTCCACAGAGATGTTGTGGAGTCTCCCCCACTGGAAATATTCAAGAACCATCTGGACACAATCCTGTGCCACGTGCTCTAGGATGACCCTGCACGAGCAGGGAGATGGGACCAGATGACTCACTGAGGACCCTTCCAAACTGAGCCATTCTGTGATTGTGTGATTCTGATTGTGTGATTGTATGATTCTGCAATTCTGCAGTATTGTCTTGCACAGTTTGATATAGTTACAGCAGAAGCTGGAAGAACTTCTACCTTTGCATGACTGTAACTGCATCCTTTTGATGATGATCCTTGAGTTGTATGATGAGACACCTAGAATCCAAGATCCTTGAAGCTTGCATATTAGCTCAAATCCAAGCTTAAATAAAAATTGAATGTCATAGTCTAGGTACATTTCTAACAATTGTAATAATAGGGATTATGTTTTTCTTGGCTTTTTTTATATATGGCAATTCTTTTTCTTCATAATTAGGACTTCTCTCATAAGTCAAAAAAAAACTTTATCACTTTCCCGACTTATTTTGAATTCTGTTACATTTATGGATTTGCCATCTCCCAGTCACAGACAGTGGGTAATTTTTTGACCTATTGACTTTTCCTTAATTTAACTTTGTTCTACATATCTTTCCCATTTAGGGACACTGAACCAGAGCAGCTACCAGCTTATTAAATTCACTTAGTTTCAATACAGGACTCTTGAAATTTGAAGAGAAGTGGTAATTGTTTCTTCTAATAATAAATAAAATGTCTTAATTTTTTTACCAATATCTGGTAGATTAATTCTCATGTCAAGCCACCTGGATGAGTGGTTTCTTTACAAAATTGCATTGATGTGATGTTAACATCTATCAGAGTTTATAATCAAATACTAATGAAAAAATTAGAATCAGTTTTACAAACTTGTAGTATTTTTTCCTATCGAATAATTAGAGGAGTGAGTGGTGGCAGTGTTGCTGAAGTTAAAGTAAGACTCTACTATGAAAGATTCCCATTATTTAGGGCAAGAAAAAAAAGAGAAAACTAACAATTAAGAAAAATAACATAAATCATCTCTAGTACTTTATTCACCTAAAACTGAGCAGATGTTAGCTCATTTTGGAGTTAAGCTGGCATTGAATATTTACAGAACTATTCATATTTCGCAAATTACAGGAAATTGCATTCTTTTTTTTTTATGGCAGAATTAATTGCACCACGATTACTTTGCTTGTTGTTGAGTTCCTCAACAGTCTAAATTAAAAAAGTTTCAATGTATTGTTTAAATTCAATAGCATCATGAGTCATTATGTTTCTAATCATGCTATATAATGTGTACTGTAGCATAGTCTTGGTGTGGAAAAATAGCAAGGTGTAGTTGTCTTTTAAGAAATCAGGGGAAAATTATTTTCTGTCATGTGTTTTGAAGAATGTAGAAACAAGGGAAATATCTGTTAAAAATAAGTTCCATTGAACTGGTTTACACATTTCAAATCGTGAGAAGAACTAGGCAATGCAAACCAACCATTGCATTATGTGTGTTAGAATGTCATTTATAGTGCTGAAATATGTATGGTTATGAATTGTTAGGTATTGTTATATACTGTTAAATGTAAGACCTTCAAGGTAAGCAAAACTGTCAAACAAGCAAACATGTATCTTGCCGTTCTGAAGAACATATTTTTTTACTTTGTCTAAATTTATTTTAATCTCATTATCAACGGCTGATACTGAACAAGAAAGGGTTCTGACAGATCTTATTTGCAGTCCAAAATTATTATCTAGATGTAGTAAGATATCCACATGTACCTTGGAACATTAGCAGGAAGCAACCCTGAGTGTTTTCAATTCTCAAAAGTGTTTCCCTCCACAACACAAATTTACTGGAAAAGAATGTTTGTCTTTTAATAATTCATTTTCTAGTTCATATACTTCAGTAATATTAAAATTATTTTCCTTATAGACAGAAATTAGCTAAAACCTCAGACATAAACTTAGTGTAAAATATACTGGACAGTACAGAAAAATAGTCAATTCCAACTTCAGTAAATTAAAGACAAAATTTCAAATTTTTGGCATCATATAGCTAAATATTAGTTTCTAAACTACTGTAAGAGTTTCAGGAGTAGTACAGGTTATAGTTTATTTTATTTAGAGGAGCATTTAATTCATGCTGCATCTCAACCTTAATGAATCTTGAATGCACTGTCTGATCTTCATGGTCAGAGGCATTTTGACCCTTCTATACAGCTTTGCATCATATTTTCTGAAGCAAGTAGCTGATGCTACTCATGGAAGATTTAAACAATGTCAGAAAAAGATATATTGAATAATTACTACATCATTAATGCAAAAAATTGTCTAAATAAAAAGAAAAGCACAAAAAGCAAGGCCTTTTAAAAAAGAAGCAAGAAACTGAAAGTTTAGGATCTTAAGTTCTCTCTGAAAAAAGAGAGAGAAATACTGATACCATGATGGCACAGAAACATTTTCTGCTTCGCAGATTTATTTTTAGGTGGTATTAATCAAATTTACTGAGAGAGCAACTTCAAAACCAGAGGAAGATTTGATAATGAGAGATTTTCACCAGCTTGGCTGAAGTGAATCTATTCACAATGTTTCACTCTAGCTGAGTGTGTAACTTGTAAAAATTTTCAAACTGTAAGTCTTCTTAGCTTTTCCAAAAGGAGATTACGAGCTGCAGTCAGTGTTGGCAGTAGATGTCACCTGCCTCTCTGAAGGACTAGCAATTAATCAAAAAGGACATTTTATTCATCTAAAGAACCCCAAAACATGACTTTACCACAGCTCATTCTTTACTTAAGCAAAGTAAATAATGCATAATTTTAATGTAATTAATTTATTTTTATTTTTATTGGTTAACCTTGTAAGAAAAGGGAATGTAATTAAATGCCTTTTTGTTTGCACTCACAAAGGGTCATGAAAGCTAGCTAGAGGAAACTAAGTGATGAGATTGTGTGCAGTTTACTGCAGCAGGGATTGTAGCTCTGTGTAGGAGTTTTTAAAAGCTATTAAGGTTTCAGATATTTCTCTAGCAATTTTTCTCAAAAACAATAATAGAAACCCAGTAAGAAAGCAGAAGGAGGAAAAATTATCATTCTCAGATCCCATATTAATGTACTGTGTTTAAACAAGTAGAAGTAGGCCCATGAAATGAGCAGAGTGGGGATGCATTATGTCTGCTTATTTGCTCTTCTCCTGTTTTAATCATCTCTCAAGAGACACAGGCAATAAATACTGTCTGTGATCAGAACATTTTATCACACCGTTGAAAGAAAGTTATCTCCCCTGAGACAGTCCTTGCCTTGTGGGTATTTATAAGTATGGTGATAATGTCACTTCCAGCAAAATTACAATTAATTATGTATCACTGTTTGTTATTCTAAAAAGACCAGGGAGACTAAGATTCACACAGTTATATATTTGCAAAGGCAGTTTTGCAGTTTTCTCTGCCTCCTCAAACACTAACAATTCAGGGGATGTTACAATGTCACAAACCATAAACACAATAAAATGTACAGGTCAGAAAAAATACACTTCTTGCTTTGCTACTAACATAAAATGTGCACCTGAAATTTTCCATTCAGAAAAAACATCCTTATTTAGAAAAGTTAGCCCAGCAAGAGCCTTAGTTTTGCAGAACACCATGAGGCTAATGCTCATGCTGACAGAGTTGTCTGAGCTGGAGACAGTGTTCAGCTTCAGTCTAACAGGCCAGGTGCATTTCATATTGACTTGCCCTTTCTTTTCACAGATTTACTACAAAGCCTAGCAGAATTGGAAAGCAGTATTTTTGGAAATTCTTCCCCTTTTTTTTCTTTAATTGTTTTAAAGATTTGATTTAAGACTCATGATAGTCAATGGGAGCATACAGTGGATAAGTTATCAAGCAAAATGTGTAAATGTTAAATACCTTGGACTCTTAACAGAGTTTGGTGATCGTGAGTATCTCTGAAAAGTATTTAGATCGATCCAGACCTGACCTCTGAATAATGTCAGACCCCCAGTTTGTAAGTATGAATGCAAACACCTCGTTTATGTACAAACACTCCAGCGTACATCAAGTTTGCACACGCACAGGGATAGCTCCTCTAATCCATGAGGTGTAACTTCCCAAGTTGGGAAATGGCCAATTCGGGAGCCCTGCTCAGAGGCTGGGAGCATTCTCAGCGTGCTGCACAAGCCTCTGCACTCCCCAGCATGCTTTCATCGTCCTTCACCTCAGGCTCCAGATGTGGGAGGCAGCAAGGTGATGGGAGTTCAAAGCAGCAGCCCATCAAACAAGCTCATCCAGCCTCTTCCAACGAGGAGACTCTGCCTGGCAGTGAGGCCCCTTCCCTGTGCAGAGCCCTGCACGGTGCTGGGCCAGGTGCAGCTGGCAGCTGACTGCAGCCCTGCCGACAAGACAAGCTGTGTCTGGCACAGGAGACGTGGAAACACGGCGCGATCAAAGCGCGCAAGGTGTGGCGGCCGCTCCTGGCTCTCGGCCTCGTCTGCTGCAGCTGCCTGCTGCCACAGGGCAAAATGGGCTGTGCACATCAGAGCTGAGCTTGCTTTGGGGAAAACAGGAGTCTTCAGTGCCCCTGCGCTTGGGATCCCATGCACACCACACACAGGACCGGGAATAGAAACGAGGCAGCGTAAGGACAAGAGTTGTAGACTTGGAAGGTGGACGGTGTCAGAGGAAGACCTGAGGAGCTGCAGCTCTGTGTCTCATTTTGCATGATTGCGTGAGAAGTACAATGCAAGGTGGCATGAAACTCAGTGGATTTGGATATCCTGCCCATCTAGGCATTAGAGATGGGAAATGCTTAAAAGAGATTTAGAAATCTGAGCCAAATACCTGATCGCTACTCAAATGATGCTTTATCATCCTGAGTGGAGCACAAATTACTCCTGCTGTTTCCTTGCTGGAACATACTGCATTACTTTATTTAGCCTCTGGTTTTGGTAAACATAAGCTATTCTTGTGTTAAAAGTAAGGTAAATCTCAGAAAGTTTTATGTTTTTTCAGGTAAGAAAGTTCAATATTTGCTATCAACAGAAGAAATAGATTCTGCAGTCTTTTGAAACTCCAGTTTCTCCAAAACACACAGCTTGCAAAGAACAACAATGAATATACTGGAACTTTAGAAATGTGCAATTAAAGTATTTTTCTAACAAAGATGGCTTGAGTGGAAATTTTTTTTCTCTATTTTTACCTTTTCTGTCTGTCTAATTGTAGAAACAGTGTTTAAACCAGAACAACATAACAGAGTGAACATTTGAAAGATAAATGAGATTTTGGTCAAAGAAATAAAAAAGATAAAACTGAACCATGGTAAAATTATTTAAGCATTTCAGAAATTTCCATTAAAAACCACATCAAGTGTACACAAGACAATATATGTCTTCTCTGGATATAAAAATTCTAAGCAATTTTTAAAAAAGCTAAAAATATTCCCATACAGCTCTCAAAAGTGGCAAAAAACCCCCAGGTCTCACAAACAAAAAAACTAATACAACTTCTGCAAGGTTAAAGCAGACAGAAGGCTTATGTATAATATGAAAAGGTGAAGACATTTATAACTGGTAAACTGGTCCTATTCCCAGGGCAATACTTTATTTTCCCCTATTTTTTTCTCTTTCTCTCTCACTCTCTCTCCCTATTTTTTTTTTTTTTTAATAAATGCTATTACTTTGAAACTCTCCTGGCATTTTGCAAGCAATAAAAAAGGCAAACAGTGTTCTTTTCTGTAAATTGCTCTTGTCTAGCCCTCTGTGTTCTTGCTTAAATGGAATATATAACTACTTCTATTCTGTTTTTTGGAGTTTGATAATTGTTAGTTTTGTAGGCAAATAAAGTCACCAAATTTGCATAAAGGCAAATGGCTAGTGCTACATGAAAAATGTTTCAGACATTTTCCTTTAATTTCAGATTTTATTCTTTTTCCTTTTACAAAACATTAAGATCTCA
>PYHW01010620.1:4140363-4153488 GCA_013186435.1 Turdus rufiventris | reverse complement strand
TGTACTTTCTGCATTTTCATCTTTTGACTTCCTGGAAGCACCAGTTACAAGTAAAAGCAGAAATAGATATTTTGTGCAGAGTGTTCTCTGGTTTGCAGAGCTGTAGTAAATATGCTGCTGTCACCTAGCTATTTTATTTTTTCCACTTTTTGTATTAGAATGTCAATAAGTGAAAAACAATTTACTTCAGCTATCCTTGAAATAAATCTTCAAGAAATTCCTCATTAAATCGATTTAATTCTGCCTCCATGAAAATAACTCAAAAAAGAAGTTTGCTGCAATAAGGTACTGATTTTCAGCTGGTGTTTCAGGTATGTTTTTGGGTCTGAGCTCTGCTCCTGAAGGGGTTTTCAAAAGCATAGGGTTCATTTGGGCTCAGCTTCAGAAAAGCACTTAAAGGGTGCTGAAGCACATCAGTACAGTAATTTCACAACTATAAGGTGCACCCTTTTGACTAAAATTTTGGCCCAAACCTGGAAGTCCGCCTTATAGTCCAGTGTGCTTTATATGATGGACAAAGTTCAGAAATTTGCCAACCCAGAAGTGGGAGCGGCGAGCCGCGGGGGGAGCCGGCAGGGCCATGGCTGCCAGGTGGAGGCGGGGTCGTGGGGCTGCAGGGGGCCCCGGGGGCCTGCAGAGCCCTGGTAGGCATGCCTTGGCCCCGGGGAGGCGGCGCTGAGCAGCGGCAGGCATAGCCCGTCCCCGCCTGGTACAGGCCAGCAGCACCGCTTCTGCCAGGTACAGGCTGGTCTGGGGACCCATGGTTGCCAGGTTGAGGCAGGGCCTCAGCCAGAAACTGTGTGCGGGGAGATTGGGGGCGGATCCTCGCTGCAAAAAATAAGTGCGCCCTATAGTCCGGTGCGCCTTATATGATCTAAAAAGTTGCAAAATTTGCCGACTCCTGGGGGTGCGCCTTATAGTCCAGCGCGCCTTATGGCCATGAAATTACTGTAAGTGAAAAGCACCTAAACACAGAAGTAAATGTAAAAACATTAAATATATATTTTAAAAGAAACATATTTAAGGGGTTTACAGCTGGAACTCTAAGGACCTTAAAGGATTCAGTCATTCACTTTCTAGCTTGCTTCTGAGTTTGATCAGTTGCTAAATCAAAAACTCCACACTTTGTCAAATCAGATGATTCCGTGGCTACATCTGTACTTTACCAAAGAAACAAACTAGAAATTTAATATTTAAAGGAATCTCTGAACAACTGTCAATGCTTACTCTGGTAATCTCTTGCAAGAACGAGGAACGTTCTTATTGTACCAATAAATCATTCTATAAAAATAATTTACCATATTGTTTCTGCATTTTTAAAAAAAAATTAATCCTGGAAAAAAATAATTAAAAAAAAAAACCAGACAAAAATAAAGAATAGAAACTTTACCTTCCTACTTTAGCATAGAGATGCAACTATTCAATGTCTGCCCAACCTTAGTATGCAATTACAATAAAATAAAATACAGGAGTACTTTGCAGCTAGATGTAATACATACAAGCAAGGATGCAGTCTGAAAGGATGCAGAACCAAGTGGAAAGAAGAGGAGGAGAAAAATGGTCTAAATGAGATGAGTTTGGTATCTGTCCTCAGCTGGTTGAAAAGAAAATGGTTAGATTCTTTTGAACTCTCTTAATTATACTATGTGTACTTACACCTACAAGCCTCAAAATATCCTATAATCTAAATAAACATACATGTATATGGATATAAAATACAATTAAAATATAATTTAAATAATTGTTGTAATTCACAATGCTTTCTAAATTAGGATCTCTGCTCCTGCTCTTCCTTTCAAGTACTCGTATTCTGTCAGGATCTAGTTTTGTGAGCAGCCCCCCATCATTACAGAATGATTTCTTGATTACTTTAAATACTTCATTACTTTCTAAGTATTTTAGACCTTATTATCTTTCTACTAATTTAGAAGGTAAGACCTAATGACATTGGCATTAAATTCTCATGAGTATGTATTTCAACTGAGTTTGAATTTTAGCTCCTATAAAAAACTTCTTATATTTTGATATCTTTTTGGGGGGACTTTTTAAAGTCAGTGCTTCTGATAGAGTCTTCCTCTAAAATGACAGGGTATGTATAACTTTCTTATAAAGAGAAATAATTCCAAGAAATTTTCCTTGTCTTGTATCCTCTTTCACCATCCCCTTTTACAGCCTAACTCTGTAGTAGCAGAGGTTTAATTTGTTAATTCTTCAAAATTTATTAATGGTCATGTGATTTCAACCCAAAATGTACAAACACGGGAAAATATGACATTTCCTGCCTAAACCAGTGTATGGTTTGAACACAAGATTTTATGAGGGCACACTACCAAGAACCATCATTTAAGATTATTTTTTACATTATTAGCAGGAGGTCAAATTTATTAAATATGTTGTGATTTTAAGAAGGAATTTGAGAAAAGGAAAGGAGATAAAGTTATACATGTATTTATATACTGCATCTCTATGGGGATCAGCATTACAAAGCAAAAAATCTTTGAAAATCTGTGAAATGTTTAAGAGTGGTTGAAACCTCAAGTCAGTCAAAAACAAGTCAGCCTTTACAAGTTGGATGAGAGGAAATAGTTAAGATAACTACGAGAATCACTGAGACAAGTTGAATAGTTTTATTCTCAAAGTGATGAAAGAGTGGGAGCCAGTGGAGCGATGTTCACATGCTAATAAAATGGCCAAAGCAATAAATTTTGAAAATAATTGCAGTAGCTTCCTGCAAAACCAACAGAGCCCTCCCATTCATGGGGGAGTATCAGCACAAGTCTGAGAGTCTATGTTATATCACAGCCTTTTGAATTAATCTAACCTTAAGAATTGATTAATGCATCAGACCACAGAGAGTGACAATACTTTGGTGAGTGTATGATATCTAATTAAACAGTATGTGTGAGAACTGCACTTCTGTCATCCCTGTGTTGAAAGTTAATTTCTGTGCATGCTGTTTCTTTCAGGTATCATTTAGTAAGACATGACCTGCTTGGCACAGTATGGATCTGTTTTATGAGTGTGTTGAGTGGGTATTAACCACATAATTGTACAATAATGTCCAGAAAGGGTACCTTACACCTCCCAACTTCAGCTGTTTCATCCTTACCAGAAGCGTGTGATCAGGATTTAACTTTAATGATGGGTTAATATAGAAAAAATCTTACCTAAATGTGTTTCTTACTCCCAGACTTTTTGGCAGGGTTCCTTGTTGGTTGATAAGTGAAGGTTAACTTCCAAATTAGGGAATAAAAATTGTTGAGTCCTTTCATAAACAAAAATACTCATTCTACATATAATATTTGCTGTTTTCACCCCAAGTTTTATGAATCTGGAAAAAACTCTTGACAAACAGAGAACAAGTAATATGGACCTTAGTATTTGGAAATATCTAACCAACCTTTTCTGTTATGTAGGATCTGCTGGCAGCATGTTTCTGGAGTTGATCATCTCATTTATATGAAAGAGGTAGTTCACATTGTTCAGGAGTATTATTTTTAACTGCTTGGTTGCTCAGAGTCTAATTCTGTCAGGTATATTTGTAATATTGGAACACAGACATGATAAAATGAGTGCAGACTTTTCTAAGCTACATATATCCAGCTTCCTTAATCTCAACTTCTGAAAACTTTTTAAAAAGCTAAAAAACTGTCGGGAGAGAAGGTGACTTTTAGCTGGAAAATGAAGGCCCGAAATGTGTTCTTATCAATTCGGTCCTACAAAATAAATGTCCTAAAATTATGTGTAGAATATGTCCTATGGCTGATGCTGAAGCATGGATTTGAAAACACTTTTGGTCTCCACAACTTCCTTCTCTGAGACTTCTTGTGTATCTATAGACTTGTGACATTTAGTCCCATGCTGAATGTGGGTATATGTTTAGGGTTTTTTAGTTTGCACTTCCAGAAGCAGTCAGATCTTGAACATACTTTTTTCAATAAATATTTTTCTTGTAAATTTTAATTATGCCAATTAATCAGTGGTGCTACATTCTTGTTGGTTTAATAGACTAGCTTTCTGTCTCTTCCAGAAAGAAAAGTTGTACTGCAAATTATCTGTGACTGATGCAGTGTTTCTAATTTTCATAGAAAATAAATACTATATTAATACAGTAATGTTCTGAATTTATATAATATTTTCTTAGATTATTTTAGTCAGGCTTCTACATGCCATTAGTATTTGCAGTGTTTCATAATATCCTGTGCATGGTATTTAGCTTCAAGATAAATTTTATCCTTTCTCAAGGACTAATGTGTGCAATTTATGATACAATAGACTGAGCTTTTGAAAGCGTTACTGCAGACATACTGAAAGACATATTTTAGTCTCATGAGAAAAATGTGATTTTGCTGCAAGGTTCTTGCTTATTTGTTTTATCGTTTTTCCGCCTTACTAATTTTTTCGTTTTTTGGCTTCAAACTTTCTGGTATTGAATATTATCTTTCCTGAAGGGACTGATTACTCCTCAGGGACTGAAGATACTGTTGCAAAAATCAGGACAGGATCTGGACTGGCTGCTGTTTTCAGAAACCATGAAGGATACCTGTTTCAATGTTCTTTTTAAGGTATAATAGGACATTTGAGCATCTGAATCCTGGCTTATGTGATCATACAGCATGTAAAAGACAAGTCCAGGCATATTAAGGCAAAACTGCAAAATATCGAAGATTAAAACCTTAAATTAGAGTTTTAAAATAAGTTTGAACAAGCAAAGAAGACCCATATAAAATAAAAATAATCAGATACATTTACCAAAGGTTATAAAGAAGTTTTACATGAGCAATGATTGTGGTCCTACTCATACAGTAGGTTGATCTAATATGTGCACTTAGGGTTGCTCATTTCAACTTCATGAAATCTGAGATTTTTCAGGAATTGTTAGCATGCATGATAGAGATGCATCCTAAAAGAATGTTTCTATTTCTTTTTTTTCCTGCTAAGCCTTCTAATTTTCCATTTTAACCTTCTATACAGTTAATTTTCTCACAGATACTAGAATGGGGCTATTTTTTGGTTTTGTGCTGAAGACAGGGTTGAAAATATAGAGGTGTTTTTGCTGAGCAGAGCTTACACAGAGTCAAGGCCTTTTCTGCTTTTGGTACTGCTGCACTGGAGAGCAAACTGGGGATGCATGGGAGACTGGGAAGAGACACAGCCAGGACAGGTGACTCCAGCTGACCAAGGGATATTCCAGACCATATGGCATCATGCTCAGTATGTAGAGCAGGGGGCGTTTGGAGTGGTGGCTTTGTCCTCCCAAGTCACTGTTAGGTGTGATGGGGCCCTGCTTTCCTGGAGATGGCTGAACACCTGCCTGGCCATGGGAAGCAGTGAATTAATTCCTTGGTTTGCTTTGCTTGTGTGTGTGGCTTTTGCTTTCCCTATTAAACTGTGTTTATCTCAACCCATGAGTTTTCTGGCTTTCTGATTGTCTCCCCAGTCCTGCTGGTGAGCACTAAGTGGCTGCATGGGGCTTGGCTGCTGCCTGGGCTGAAACCACCACAACTGGACATTCACTTCAAGAGCATTACTGACGCTGAAAAGCAAACAGGTGCAATTTCGCTTCCAGAGATAAACCACAGAAAATACTGCCTGCCTTGTACTGAAGCAAAGAAAAGGTGTGAGTGTTCACCAGAATGTCAAGAGTTCACTCCAAGTCTAATGTTTAGTACTTCTGTTCTTTCCAAACCAATGGGATAAGAAAGAGGCATCATAATTCCATTCCCTCTCCATGCAGTTTTATTTTCTGTCAAGATATTGTCCCTATTGCTTTTCTGGGATGTTAATCAAATTTTCAAGTCGCAAAGCTTTAGAATATAAGCACAGACCTCATGATTTTTTTCTGGATTTCCCTAGTAAATGAAAATCTGATAAATATGTTTAAGTGTAGCATATAGCTCAGTGTGCAAGGCTATATAATGATAAAAAAGGAATTGGAACACTTAACCAAACAATTTATGTTATATGGGCTTTTCAAGCTTTTCTAACATGTTGACTGTGCTCTATACAGGAGTGCCCCAAATGGCCCAGTAGACCTTTCACTTTAATTAACACAAAGTGTGGAAGCATGTCAGACAGGAGTCAAGGGAATTCTCTGAAAAGCTAAAGCATCATTCAGGAGACAAATGTGCCTTGGTAAAATGAAGACACTAAGGAAGTGACAGTAGGTGTGGTTTGTGAACAAAGAAACAAGAGAGGCAAGGACCTTAAGGTGGAAAAATAATTAAATTTCTGTTTCTATACTAGTCTGCTAAATAAACAAGAAAATAGATATGAACTGCTAGGGGGAAAAAATACTTTAAAATACAGCTAAAGGAAAACCACCTGAATTTGATATTATTATTTGCAGACAATTTTTTAGAAATCTAGAAGTGCACCCTGCAATTAATGGAGACTTGGAAGCATCAAAGCCCATGGAAGAGTGAAAATAAACTTGGATAAGTACTTATTTTTCATGATCAGCTAAAGATTGATAATATAATAATAAAGATACTACTATACAGGGTGTATAAATGCCAAAGATGATTTTATCACAATTAAATACTCTTGTACACAAAATCCAGGAAGACTCACCAACTTGATGCTTAAGAGAGTTTCATGTCACAAAAAAATGCCAGAACTCTTAGTAATACTAGAACTCTTCGTCAGAGCTCTTATTGGCCTTAGTGAAATAAACAAACACACAAACCAAACAAAATCTGTCAAAACTCAAAACTAATCCAACCAATAAGAATAACAAAAGCTGGAACAAACAAACAAACAAAACCAAAAAAACCCTACCAACTGACCAAACGAAAACACCCCCCAAAACCCAAATGACTAAGAAGAACTTAAGAAAATTATTAATAAAGACCATGGTGGTATCAGACACCAAATATTCCCATGCAACAGCTTCAAGAACATAAGCGCATAAAAAATGTTGCTGAATGTGTTCAAGTATTTAGATAATATGACCAAGATGCAGTATGTGCAATAAAGTTCTATTTCTAGGTCTGACATCTTGTGCTAGACTCTTCCACATATTACCATCATCCATCTCTGCAGAGAGAAAAATTAGATATTATTTAATCACTGTGTTTTGGGCTGTCATTTCTTAATTTTGATAGCTTCTGAAAGAATTTGGGATAGTGGAAAAAAGTAAATTCATTCCACTTCCCTTAGTTATGATACTTCGGAAGTGAAAAAGATATTGTATTTTATTAATCCCTCTGAGTTAGAAGACAAGTTGAAAAAGCAACACATTTTATTGGTCCTATGTGAGAATTTCATTCATTACCCTAAGAGTATGGATCAACAAATCACAATGGCCTCTATTCAAAAGCAAAATTATAGTTTACTTTTCAGCATGAAACGTTGCTCAAAATATCAGAATAGAAAAAGAATAAAATTTAAAGTTATAGTTTTGGATGCCTTCATTCCAGCCTAAGTCTTTTTTGGTCTCCTAAGTCCAAGACCTTAGGTGCCTTGATGTGAGCAATTTCATAATGCAAATTTTTCTGAGCTCCCTTTCTTGTGCTGACCAAGCTTCCCTGACTTGTCCTTTCTTTCCTCAGTGTCCTGCAATCTCTTCATCTTCCCAATATTCTTACTACTAAATATAACACCTTATCTCTACATGTGCTTCCTTCAAGAGTACAATGAATACATCTATTCATGCTTAAGATTTTTCCCTCAGTATCTGACTCAGTAAGGTACTTCCCTTGTTACTTTCCCTTCTCTATTCTCTTCATGGTAATTGCTATAGCTTTTATTTTTCAGAACCTTTTTGTCTTTTTGTACATCTCCTATTGCTTATTCTGTCTGTCACTCTAAAGAATGTAAGAATATCTGTATTAGATGATGATAAAGATTCACTTAAATCAGTGCTGAACAGAGGACACTTTAAATATACAGTGTTTGTTCCCATGGTAGTCTCCCAAATTCACTATATCTCACAGCTCGAGATGATGTGTGATTCTCTGTAAACCAGATTCTCCAGTGGGTGATTCTCTGTAAACCAGAAGCTGTATCTTTTTGCAGAAAGAGTGCAGCATAAATAAAAAATTGCCCAAAATCAAATTGGTTTTGGCCTTTTTAGCTGGGGGGGTGTGGGGGAGGGGAAGATGTTTTGACAATACTATATTTTTCACCCAATTTTGACACTCAGTACTGTAAACATGTACGTCTGCCATGTTAAATTAAAATTGCTCTAACCCATGTATTAATGCTATGATATTATCTTCTCATAACCCAGTTGACATGACATTTATATTTAAAATCAGTTTAAAGTTCTTAGAATGGAGTCAAGAAAATGGAAGGTAGAAAATCTGTTACATTTTATCTACAATTGCTTAGGTATAATCTTTTAAATCTGCTAAGTGGTTTGAAATGCAAGTCTGTGAATATGAAAAGTTGTTTTATTATCTTTGCTGTTCAATGAAAATGGTATTTTTCAAAGTTCTATCTCAGAGTTTTGCAGGTCAGACTCACTTATAATTTTGCAAACATTCTTCCAAATGGTGAGGTCAAATTAAAACACACATACTACAAGCAGAAAAAATTCAAGTAATAAAAATAATTTACAGTCCGGAAAAATGTTCTCTTATGCCATTCAGGAAGTTATGAAGACTTCCTAAATTTCTGGCTGAAACATTTTACATTCAGCTGAATTTTATAGTGTTCTTTTGGCAAAAGTCTTCAGACTCATATCATAACTGCTAGTAATAAACTTTGTATACTTAGTAAAGCCAACCAAACAGCAGTGAATGCACCTATTGAATGGCCAAATGGAGCTGGTGATATGATTATTGTTGTGATTGTCCTGATTTCACCTGGGATAGAGTTGATTTCCTTCCTAGTAGCTGGTATAGTTCTGTGTTTTGGATTTAGTATGAGGTTATTGCCAGTAACATGCTGATGTTTTATTTACTGCTGTGTCGTGTTTACCTCAAGGAAAGGATTTTGCAGAATCCCATGCTCTGCCAGCTGGAAATGCACAAGAAGCTGTAGGGAGCATGACCAGAACAGCTGACCAAAGGGGTACTCCACACCACAGAGCATCATGCCCAATACGTAAATGGGAGCAGAAGAGTTTCTCAGCAAGCAGTGAGCAAATGTATTGTGCATTACTGTTTTTTTAACTTCAGGTTTATATTTTTGTTATATTTTTTGTTATCTTTCTTTTTGATAGTAGTAGTAGTTGTAGTAGTAGTCGTAGTAGTAGTAGTAGAAGTAGTAGCATTTTACTTTATTTCAGTTATTAAACTGTTTTTATCTCAACAAAGGGATTTGACCTTTTTCTGATTTTCCTTTCCATCCCACATTTTGGAGAAATGGAGGGGCTGGGGAGGGAGCAGCCATGCATTACTTTATTAGATGTGGTTAAACTGTGACCTAGATCTCCCATAGCTGAGAGTGCAGTTAGTGTAATTTCTTAAAACTTAAATAAAAAAATAAAATCAGACATAATTAATCTCTGCTCAAAACAGATCCAGGGCCCTGATTTACTAGTAAAATTTCAAACTCAGGTAGCCTTTAGGCATCTGTATTCTGCTTTTCACCAACTTATATTGAAGGCATTCACAGATCTCAAAAAAACATCAAAGGGGCATAAGCAGATGAATGACACAAGTTTTGGTGCCAGTATGATAAATATGAGGATTCTGAGTTCTCTTTTATTTACCTGTTTTGTTACCTGGAGTAATTTTATATTTATACGTGGACGGGAGGGCATATACAGAAATGACAGTAGCTGGCATGAATTAATATCCACAGTCCTGTACCTGAGGGTAATTTGCTAGTCTACCTATTCCTTAGTCATATCAGAAAAATATCTCTGAGTTCCTGAAGATACAGACACAAAATTATCTTTCAATAATCGTCCCAGTTTTTTTTTATTTTAGGATTACATACCAAACTGCTGAAGACACAGAATTTTTAAAAACGGAAAAAGCAATTAGTGCTTTTCATCAAGACCACTCAGATTCAACACTCTGCTCTTTTCCTCATCGTGATTGTAAGCCCATTTGAGAAAGTAGGCTAACTGCCTCAGACAACACAGGATGTAACAAGTAGCGCTGTGATTGAAAATACAAGATTACCATCATGACCATGTAATTCTTTATGGATTGGCATCTGCTAGTGTAGTTAGATGAGCTCATCTCAAACTGATAGCTGTACATGGTCCTGAATCTTAGAATATGACTGATGGAAAGGTAATATATACATAGCTATGCCTGTGAGTGCACTGCCAAACACACGTGCAGACTCACAAAAATAGCAGTGCAGTGTCATGCTGTTGGGAGTGAGGCTGGCTTTGCTTGACAGAATGGTGATGGATACATAGAAGAACTTCTCCTTCATAATCTGGAATAAAATTCAGAGCATCTCAGAGCTAACTCTGCTGATTTGGGGGTTGTTTACTCAAAGCTTAGTTTTCATCCAATTATGGGCTTACTGACAGTGAGGAGAGCAGACTCTTGCACAGACCATTGCCCCAGATGGAGCTTTTATGGCATTTCTGGCAAAGCATGTATTCTCAGCATATTTTCACTGTCAACAGAAGTGGGAAAGAAAAGTCAAGATTGATTCTCTTTGTTATTAGGTGGTGGTTAGTAGTTTATTTGCAGAAGTTTTCAGCTCCTAAAAGCAAGAGCATTTCATACTCTGGTGTAGACAGTTGCTGACTTACAATGAAGGTTTGTGTCTCTGAAGGCAAAGTGAGCTGCACAGGGGTGTTCTAGACATAAAGAACTGACAGCAGAAACAGTACTCTGTGCCCTCATTAAAGAACTGGGCAGCTACCCAATTAAGCTGGGGTAAACAAAGCCACTTCAAAGTTCCTTTTTCTCAGAAAGCATGAAAGGACCATGAATTGTATAGCTATGATATTAGGATGATAAAATTGAACAATCTGAATCAAATATAGTTGTTTTCCAATTTAAATGTTTGTCTACCTCCTTTTCATGTAATGTGAAGTGTTTTCAAGTCTTAGTCAGTACACCAGTATTCTTTAAATATTTCCTTTAAAAAATTGATAAAGTATTAATAACGAACCTATTTGAATCTTAGATATTGCTTGTATACCTTTGAGTAGCATTAGCCTTTAATATAGAAATAAGTTCAAGAGAAAGAGCTGAGAAGGAAGTGCACACTATTTCTACTCTGTCCCAAAACAGTTTTATAAATCTTTAGCGTGAAAGGGCAGTATGAACCAACAACAAAAAATAAATGTTATGTCCCTCTCCATCTCTTTGTGCACAGTAGCCTATTCTCAGGCTGCTGGTGCCAGCAGTCAGCTTGAGGTTGGAGAGCTGGAAGCGTGTCAGGGACCATATTCAAGTTCAGAGACTCTGCCATCACAGCTCGGCCAAGTGCCACACTCAAGCTGGTGACAAGCATTTCTAAATCCAGTCATTGGCTTCAGTTAACCCCTAGCATGTAATGCTATCAACACAAAAGGGAGCCAACATGTATCTCCCTGTTTCTTAAGCAAAGAGAAAGGTGAAGAGGCAGAAGTAATAGCTTTGGTACAAATATTCTAAATGGAAGGATTTTTTTCAGGCTTAAAAGGAACATTGAAGTGCGCCTTTTTTGTGTGCCTTTTTTGTGTGCCTTTTTTGTGTACCTGCTTTATTTTTAAAATGGGACTTCTAAAGTATTTGTTTATGCAGTCTTATCCCTTTTCTCTATTATAGCAGTTTCCTGGTGTGTTAAGGAAAAGAATCAGTTCAGCTTCTAACCAAATCATTGCACTTATCTGGGGACATTTTTACTGCCTAAGGGCAGCTGTACTGGTTACCTGCAGTTCAAAAATCCTTCCACTATATGTGCTGATCTCAAACACCAAATTAAACAGCAGTACTGCCCTTTAAAGAATATTCACTGTTTCAACAGAATGAATGCACAGATGACTATATATACTTTTCAATAAAATTCTTTTCCTACTGGCAGCAAAAACTCTTTCTTACACTTAAACTCGATTTGTTTTATTGCTTGTTAGCTTAGTTTATAGAAGATTCTACAGCATTTTTATTGCCTCATGGGTTTATTGCGTTTTTTAATTGTGATATAATGTGCCAAATCCCTTGGCAAGGAGGAACTATATTGTAGTTTTATAATACCTTTTTTTTTTTTTTTGAGGAGCAAAGGCTAGGAGGAAAGAAAGACTAAGGCTAGGAGGAAAGAAAGACTATGTCCCAGCGTAAAAACTGTGACCTATTTGGTTCAGCAACACAAGACTGAGGAATCTGATCTCTACAGATTTCTGTCTGAACATCTTCTTTTTTTTTCTTCTGAATTCAGACAGTCTACAATTGAAATTTCACTTTTTTAAACAACAATCCTCTATGTTGTACATGGAAGAGAGTCTTTCTTGTGAATTAGAGAACACTCTCACTCAAAGAGCTGTAGGAATAGATATTCTTGCAGTATATTTTGTAATTGCTGCAAACAGCTCAGATATGCTCCTCTGACTTTCCATGCTGCACTTTTAAAGAGACACCATACAAAGAGGTTGGGATTAGTCATAATCTACAAGATCTACATAAAATCTTGAATTTCTAGAATAAGACTAGTCTTTCTCTATGAATGTGGAGTCATAGAATCATCAAATCAATCATAGACACATGGACTCACTGAATCATAGCATGTGCTGAGTTCGACAGGAGCCATCAGGATGATCGTGGCCCTGAAGAAGACTGTCCCAAGAATCACACCATGTGACAGAATGTTGACCAAATGCTTCTCTTAAACTCTGTCAGGTTTGGTGCTGTAACCACCTGCCTGAGGAGCCTGTTCCAATGTCCGATCACCCCAGGTGAAAAATTTTCCAACATAAACCTACCCCAACTCAGCTTCATACCATTTTCTCAAGTCCTGTCACTGGTCACCAGAGTGAAGACATCTGAACCTGTCCCTCTTCTTGCCCTCATGAGGATGTTGAAGCCTGCAATGAGGTCTCCCCTCCGTCTCCTCTTCTCCAGGCTGAACAGACCAAGTGACTTCAGCTGCTCCTCATACAGCTTCACCTCAAGGGATTCACCATCCTCATGGCCCTTCTTTGGACACTCTGATAACTTTATATCCTTCTTATATTGCTATGACCAAAACTGCCCCCAGCACTCGAGCTGAGACCACCCCAGCTCA
>PYHW01010620.1:4090810-4136682 GCA_013186435.1 Turdus rufiventris | reverse complement strand
TGCGGCTTATAATCAGGTGTGGCTTATATATGGACAAAAGAACGAAAAGTTGCCAACACCTGGACATGCGGTTTATAACCGGTGCGGTTTATAATCGTGAAATTACTGTAATCTGAATCAACCCTCTCTTAGTCTGAAATCATTATCCCTTGTCCTATCACAACAATCCCTGCTAAAACATCTATACTTAACTTTTTATATACTCTCTTTGAGTACTGAAGGATAGAAATAACATTGTGTGTTTCCTAGTGTTGGTAAAACCAGAAATGATGCCTTTCTAGCTCTTTTGGTCTATTTGGTTGTTGCAAATTTTTTTAAAGTAGCAGTTAAAAGGCTGGCAATTTCATTTGTTTTTCTGTGCAAAAATGTTGAAGTTGTTAAATTTTACCCCAAATAAATTTATTCCAGAGGGAATCTGTTTTCATTTAAAAAGCTTGATTGTGATGGAAAAGTTATGAAGTTCTGCTCAATTGTCAAGATCTCAACCTCACTTCACAAATGTGAGATCACAATTTTGCAGCATCCAAAATAAACTCCTGGTTCAGGCTAATGAGTTCCAAAACAAACTAATACTGGTCTTTAATGCTATAACTTTTAAATTTTTTCTAAAGTGAGGTATAATAGGGAATGGATGGATTACATTGCCTTGCCAATACTGTATACTGTTATTTATAGTTATTAAAAAAACTCCTATGTGACACTGTGTTATAAACAAACCAGGCACCTTCTTTTTGGTTTGTTTGAAAGTATACTTTGAAAAAGAAGAAATCAGAGCAGTACAAGATCCCCCTTTATATTTATTTGTATGTAGCAAAAATCCTAAAGAAAAAATAACAAACAATTTTTTTTTTTACTTGCTTATTTAATACAAAAAGATTTTTTTTTGTTTTTAAATCTTACATCCATTTGCTGTTGGGACATTTCCAGTCTTCTGTGATGTTGTTGGAAATGGGGAAGTGTAAAATGGAAGCTTCTGTTCTAACAACTCTATAACTTGACACAGAAATAAAAGCCTTTTACAGGGAATCCATTTGTATTCACTTTGGATTTCAAAATTATTTCCATCCACTGACAGCTCTGGAATCAGTGTACTTGTAAATGCAAGATGTGCAGATGTCAGGAGAGGCTGCCAAGAGTCTGGAAAAGCAGCAGAAGCTGGTGTTGTCTGGTTTGATCAGGAAGGGGTTGACAGTCAGACAGTGAAAAGATCCATTTTCTGTGACAAGAAATATTTCCATATATAGAGCATCAATATGTGTGATCCTTATTTTTTCTGAAACTTGAACGCAAGTGTGCCTGTGAGGATTTGTCTGCATATTTAGAATGGAAAAAGACACTGCAGTCTGGAAGATCAGCAAAGAGGATGTCAGTGAGCTGAAATAATAAACACATTGATGCTGGAATTTTTGCTTTTGTTTCTTCATTCATGTTCCACTTGGTATAAATATGGTGATTTTTTTAACCATGGAAAGTAAGGAACTGTTTGGAAAGTATTTTATATAGTGGGAACACAACATTTCAGCTTGAGGGGATACACTGCAGCCATTAGTTTAGTACTAGTTTCAGTTCAAATACATAAGTACAAGAAGTACTTGCCAATAAATATTTTCATGTACATTTGTTAAAAAGTGAATCTGAAAATATATTATTTAAGATACTTAATACCTAGGGGTTTTTGTAGTCTAATGGCGGAGACAACTGTTTTGGAAATTTTACAAGAATTTTAAATTTCGTTAGCAGTCTACTTTTAAAATGTTGTAATCTGTAGTATTAAGCATTATTTTATTGTTCCCATGTACAAATCAAGCTGCCTAGAAAACTTGTGAGCTTAAAAAGAGGCCTCTTCATTTTTTTACCCTCAATGGCATTTAAATTACAGAACTCAGAAAGTAATTAGAATATGGTCTACTGGCCTATTACCTAAGTTATCCTTGCACAATGATTCTCATTAGTCAGTAAAGGATGGCAACATAGTCACTGGTGTACAAAATATCTGAGGAGACCTATATATGGTAAAAGCTTGTGTGGTTGGTACCACACTGCTCCTTCCATGAGCTCAGATACAGCATCTGTCCCTAGAAGGATGGAGAGAGGAAACTGAAGGAGCGAAAAAGGGGAAGGCAGGAAGGTGAAGGTGCCTCCTGGTAGCAGGAAAAAGGCTCCTGCTACACTTGAACATTTGCAGCTATTGAATAGGTTCACTGCCCTCAAGTCGAGGAGAAGCTGGCTCTGCTTTCTTGCAGTGGATAGAAACCCTGGACCACAAAGGAGCAGCAGGAGCAAGCAGCCGCTGATAGCAGTGAATGACTCCCTGCTGCAGAGGTCAGAGGTCCCTGACCTGCACTGCAGAAAAGTTTCCTGTCTTCCAGGGAATCAAGCTTGGGTTGTTCTGTAGCAACTGATGAAGCTTAACTAACTCAAAAATTTTCTTTTCAGTTAAAGTCTTATGGTAGTTTCTGTGAGGTTAACTAATAATACAGACTTTTTTCATGCACTTTGACACAAGCTTCCTTACCTTGTGTCCAAGGCTCTTGCAGTTTGTGCTACTGAGTCATAATTACATTTGAACTAGGCTTGACTGTAGTTCAGAACAACCTTAGTTATAAATATAGGTAACTTAAATGGTTGAGCCCTGAGGTAAACTATAAAGACACAAACTATTCTCACATCTCACAGATAATTTATGATATTATTGATTACAGGTCCAAACTGTACTACTATCTTTCCTTTCTTTAGGTTTTCATATTTTTTTTACAATTCTTGCTCTTCCTCAATATGCCTAAAAATTGTAATTTCAGTCACCAGAAAAGAAATAGAAATATTGAGACATACATTCTTTGTGCACCAACTAGAATGAAATATTTGTGGTGGGCTGAGAAAGAATGTATATATTTATAGTTTTAGGACTTCCGTGGTTTTACATCATCAGCGTACTCTTAGAAAATTGTCAGTGCACAGCTATAGTATACCATTACACTGACAGGCACACTGGTTTTTTATAACACTGTTGTAAAGATTAACTATGTAATATGTAGGATTTTAAAACAAAGGAATGTATAGTATGGTCATTTAAATAATTCTTTTATTTGGTGTTTTGAGGATGTGTGTACTTACCAAGTAAAGGAAATAAACAGTGATATTAAAGTTTTATTTTTTTTATGTAAAAGTGATGTTAAATTATACACATAACATTAATAATACAACTTTACAGAAGAATAAACATTTTAGTTTGAGAACATGCTTGCTCCCTCTTTAATCTAAATGGGGATTAATAAAAAGTTCCAGGTTTTTGCCAGTAGTGATTAGATGGAATGACCCACTTACTTTAAACAGATCTTCATTTAGTTCTTGCTTCTATCATCTAAAAAAACCCCAAACAATTTATACTGAATATCTAGGTTCATTTCAGTCATAAGAGCAGAAAGCGAATAGCTCATCCTTTCTGAAGACTGACTCATTCTTTTTTTGATAGCAGAAGAATGAGAAGTGGGAGACAGAGGCATGGAAAAGACTCTCCACCAACCTGAAGCCTTCTTTCTTACTCTGTAAGGGTGAGACTTCTAAAACTCATATTTGAAACACCAGTTGGTCTAATGGCAGAGCATTAATTTTTCAGTGATTATAAAGAAAGCAAAGAATGCTGAATTTGAACTTTCTGATGGATTAATTGTAGCTAAGAGTCTAAAAAAAATAGACATTCAAACTTTTAAACAACATAAAGGTAAAAGAGTAAAAGCATAGTATGGAAAATGTACCTTTTGAAATTCTTTATTCCTTTTATACATTCAACAACTCCCTTTCTGCAGTGTCTGAATTGTATAGAATTTTCCTCTACTAAAACTACAGCTTGTCGTCCATTTCCTTTTTTTACAGGAAAGACATTTCAGTATATTCAAGGCTGTTGCAAGTAGATTTTATTATTTTCAATGGAAAAAGAAGTTTCCTAAGGCTTTCATGTATGTAGATATAAATATATACAGACATATTTGAATATGCACATGCAAGTCAATAACTATGTGTACTATTATATATATATATATATATGTAATTTTAAAGGTACATGAATGCCGTAGGGTGGTTTAATTGTACATTTTTGCTGCTTATAAACTTTAGATTGGGGGATTTTTCTCTTGGCAGCTGAAAAATAGAGATAGATAAAAGGAGTAGCTGTACTGCTGTACTGCTGGAAAGCCACTCACATTTATCATCATCCTGGGCTGACATTGTGGAGGAAAGTCTCAATACATATTTAATTAAACTTCTTGTTCTTCCTCAAATGAGGGCTTAGGATATAGGGAAACATAAGATAAAATGTGTGCTGCAGCTGAATTTAGCATAATGCATCTATGACTCTCAGTTTTGGAAGGACTCCAGACCTAAATAACTGGTGGCTAAAAAAATTGGGGGTGGGGGGCAGGGAGGATTATCCTGTTTACCAAAAGGCACTTTTATTTTAGTGAGATCTGGAGTTATCTTTTATTGCTTTTACTTTGCTAGAATTAGAATCAGAAATGAAGCTTTAATTTATCTTAACATAAAACAAATGAATGAAACTAAATTAGAATAATCATGAGATTATAGTAGCCACCAAAAAAGGAAGGGAGAATTATCACTCTGTGAACGGAAGAGCTCCTTTATGAACATTAGAAGTGGTACCAAGTTCCAAACTGAAACAAAATCGATAATAAAAAAAAGGAAATTATGACTGCTTCAGTGTAAATAGAAATATCTTGTGACCTATTCCAAATCATCAGAAAAAAAGTAATATAAGGGAACTGTAAATATGGACGATATAAATATCAAAAATATCATGTTATGCTCAATGTAGAGACTTGTTCTAATATTTTTCCCTTCAACACCTTGAATTCAAGACTCACAAAAACCTGCAGAAGTAAATACATTTTAATGTATTTTTTGATTCATATTTTCAACACATAATTTCAAAATTATTTTCCAAGAAATTAGAGTTCTGGATGTACTCTGCATTAACCAACATCCTGAATAAAAAGTTAAGCCCATTCTCAACTTCTTAGCACCTGCTCTAGTATAAATTGTGGAACCTAACTTTCCCTTTCCTTGTTGAAGATATATTTCTATTTTCAAATATCCCAAAATGCATGATATAACACTGTTAATGAATATTTTGACAGTTCATGCCCATCTCCCAGATTATAAGAGCAGTCAGTGTTTTCTGTAAAGCATTTAGATGTGTGTATATGGGAGTGGATGCTTATTGTAAAGTCTATGTTTAAAATTTTCTTCTTCATCTTTGAGACCAGCAGAGAGGGCAGAGCACTTTCAGCTCATCACAATATCCTGTACTATTCCTCAATTTCTCAAGGAAGCACTAAGGGTTGACTTTCAGATCCTTAGGAATATTTCTTAGATGTGAGTACCACACCAGGGAAGAGGGAGAGCTACTAGGATTGACTAAGTTCTTTTTTCAAAAGAAAAGTTTTAGTTCTATTGTTAATGAGACTTTTCTGCATTAGTAATCTGGACTATTCGGTTGAAACATGAATGGGACCAAGAACAAATTCTTATCTCTCTGTAAGGTTTGTATTCACTTTTGCTCTTTAGAAGATTTTGAGGTGTAAGAATCTTTTTGCTTATTTTTCTAAGTACAGTATCCCTCCTTCCTTACAGTATAACCCAGCAAAAATAAATTTTCCATGGTAAATACTATACTATGGGTGTGTGATTATATGATTATATACACCTTAGATAACTTCAGTTGAGTATTTCTGAGTGAGTGAAGAATGGAAGCATTCCAAGTTAATTTGTAGCTCATATTGCTTTCTTTTTTGCTTTTGAATCCTCTGGTACTGAGAAGAATAATGAGTTTGGGCCTCAGATTCAATCTAGCCCAGGAAGTTTTTCAATAAAACCAATTCAACTGCTGTGATTCAGAGAAAGCTCCAAGCTTATTCACGGTCTGAGCATGACTACTGGATTGTAGTTACCATGAATTTAGGTGTCATTTAGTCCTTTTCCAGTTGATTTGTGAATTGTGATGGAGCTGAGTCAATTGCTAAATGCCCAGGTGCTCAGATGGAGTGCTTGAGTGTATACTTGTCTGTAGCTATGGAACTTGCACTCAGGAGCCAGTTCAAGTATTTATGTGTTGATAAAGAATTAATAACTGAGAAGTAGAACTACTATTTAATTTATGCACTGTCAGGCTCAGTTTTAGAGAAGAGCCTTCCTAACTCACTCAATGACCAATACAACATACAAAATCATAATTTTAAAACTTAAACCACATAAGTTAACATTAAACAGAATCATAATATAAAACTTTGATTTTCACCCTCAAGAAGATAGCATTAGGTAGTATAACAATTTCAAAATGTCTTTTGAGAAACTGAAATTTTATTTGCTGTATGTGCATGTGCACATGTATGTGTGCATACACATATTATTTGGTTTCTTAAAATAGCTGCTTTGATAAAACCTTCAGTACATATGGTAAGTAGCTTAACGGTGATGTGGCAAAAAGTGATCCTCATGCAGCCTTACAGAGGTTCGCTGAAGAGCATATAACCTTGCAAAACCAAATCAAGTTTAGTGTGGTAACTTTTTTGGAAATTAATTCTTGTGAGAAAATAATACTTTTTTTGGTAAAGATTTCTTATGTGTCTGCAGGCAGAGACAGAGAGACTGCAGAGCCTACAGTTGGTGGATAGCTTTGCTCTACATTAGGATTTACACACTGATGACTGAACTTAACTCAGAACCTGGAAACCATGGGGACAGCACAGAAGGCTATGGAATTAAGGCACAGAGGCTATGGAATTAAATGTATTCTTCTTACCAACAAAAGCTTATTACATTATAAATTTTTCACAGAATAAAACAAAAAGTGTCCACAATTTTGATAAGTTTCTTTTTGACTCTTGGTCAGGGAAAAATCTCAGTGAAACAGTACATTTGTCTACCAGTTTAAAGGCAGAGTTGGGATTCTAGTATGTATTTGTAGTCTCTGTGGTGGCAATGGAATAATATAGAAGAGACAAGGGCAAGAGGAAAATCATAAATGAGAAGTGAAGCATCAAAACAATGGTGAGTCAATATTCTAGTTGTTACTTCACTGTTGTTAGACAACACAAAAAGCATGCTGTCAGCTCCTCAGCTTGTCTAATAACCTGTCTGCTTTACTCCTGTGAAAGATGCCCAGTAACATTGTCATATTAATTGCCAGAGTGCAGCATCATCAATTCCCACATCATCAGTGGAAATCTACTTCTTGATAATTTGTGAAATTGCAAATTCTGAGGTGTATAAATAAAAGAACTTGTTGATAGGAGAGAAAGCAATGACACATCAACAAGGAACACTACTGGGGTTTTCATAGCTGTGAAAATGCTTTTTATAACACGCCCTTTTTGTTTATAATTTTTTGTTAATTTTTTTCCTCTCAGATTTGTCTAAAACTGGGACAATATGCTCTAGTTCAAGTAATAAAACACTAATGGATCATAAATCCCTCATAAAGGGTTCATTTCTTTTGGGATTTTTTTGAACAATGGATTTTGTTTAAGGAACCAGCAGTTTCACATGCCTGACACTTCTGATGTTGTTCATTATCTCACGACATAATGAAAGAACACTAAGTTTAGTCAATGAAATTTCATTTATCATCATGACAAACATTAATTTCACACATGGCTGTGGAATTCTTCATATATTAATCTGACTCCAGACAAATTGGAGCTGAAGACACCCAAAGAAGTAAAATGTGTCTTCAGGCAGAAAATATAAACAACCAGGAACAAATTTAAAATGGAATCAGAGATTTCTCAATCCCACTTTTATTTACCAGTTTTTCACTGATGTCATCTCAACCTCTTGAGCTATAATAATAACACACTTTGCAAAATTGTGAGAACATGACATTTTATTTTTAAACTTTTAGTGCTTTCTGAACTGACAGTTAGATTTTAATTTTCTACAAGACTCACTCACTTCTGAATTATGTTATTTTTCTCCATAATATGCTCATTTCCTGATACATATTGGCAACAGCTTAAGATCTGATGCTGCATACTCTGGGAAAATCAGACATATAATGAAAAATGTTTAGCTATTTTGTTGCAGTCACAAAATTTTATGCCTATACGACTTTTTTTTTCCTTTTTCGCTATTTCATATTTTTATACAAGCTTGGACAAATTGAGCTAATTATTTTCAAATCAAATCAGAAGATTTACTGCTGAAATAGGCATTCTTAAAATCCCTAAATAATTTCTTTTTAGCAGACAATTTTGATGGCATAACATCAAGTGTCAACAGGAAGCATAGTCATGTATTAAATATTTTTATTCAAGACTAATGCATTAAGTTCAACTACACAAAAACTTATGCATTTATCAAGCATTGCTGATCCGTGCACTTACTGAGTATATAATTTTTTTTTTTTAATTTTGTAAACTAGGAAGAGGGAGGAAATCATATCCTTTACTGTATACCTAATACAGGTATTTGTATATATCAGAATAATACTTCTATAATAAAGATTTTTTTTAAAAGAGGGCTAGGATGAGAAATGAGATGTATTAACGGAATCTGGAAGGTATACCATTATATTGATTGATATAAAAAATGTGTTTTCTTAGTTCATATATGTATATATTTACCTTGGTTTTTGTTTTTTTACCTTATATATGTGAATGTCTCTGCACAGGCAATAGAGGCAGGTAAATTAGATGAGACTCATCCTATCTTAAAAAGAATGTCTCAGGTATTTCAGATGAGCTACTTATAGCAAGACCTTGAGCATAAGTGGAGCATAGTTCTCAGGTGAGTTTCTGTGGGATAGCAATATTTAGGTAGTGCATTTCTATAATAATAATTCTCAATTAAGTGTGATTGATAAAAGGAGAAGGGACATCCTAGAAGAGCAGAGGTCTGAACATGCAATCTATGTCTGGGTGTCTCTAAACGAGAAGATCACACTATATTCAGAAATAAAGCCAAGCAAAGATCTTTTTCCAGAAAGCTGTAATAAACCTTTGCTCATCCGTAATAGAGTTTTACTCCTTTCTAGGCTGCAAATATGAAATATTTATGACATGATATACTTACTGGACTAAAAACGTGTTACCTCTGTCTATAAATATGGTGACTAACAAATAAAGAATGATCTGATCCAAAGAGCACAAAATGAGATTTTTTAAGGGTAAATTTTATGAGGTTAGGAATAAGTATTAAAAACCCCCACAAAGCAACAAAAACAACAAACAAACAAGCAAACAAGCCAAAATAAAAAACAAATCATAACAAAACACCAAACCAACCAAAAAACAAACAAAAAAATCCAACAGAACAGTTTGTACGAAAATCCCCTTAGAACTGCCATACTTTTCTCTGATTTTCTCTACTTTGTACATAAGTTGGGGAATGGCCAACATCTTTCTTCTTTTTGTCCTTTTTCATTCGGGAAAACAGCTTGTTTGGAATTAAAGCGGCAAGCAAAGAAATCTGTCTGAATTAATAACTAACAATAGTTTTGGTACCCCTCAAGGATGAAATAAAGTAGTATCCAGAGTAAAGGTAAGAATGTATATTTTTCTATTTCAAAATAAGGAATTAAATTGCTCAAAGACTTGAAAGTTTTTGTAGACCCACATTTTTCTTTAAATAAAATTCCTCAGCAAGTTTTAAGGATTTTAGATCAGTCATAAAGAGCCAATAAGCAAAACATTATCATCAGCCAAAAGGTCCTGAGATCGCTGGCCAATGTTTTTTTTTCTCATTCCTTCAACAATCAGGCTTCCCATTTGCTGCCATTTGGACGTTTATGTCAATCTCTGTGATTTTATGCACCATTGGCTGAGTTGATACATCTTAATGAAACCCACACAAACACCATAAATTTTGGTCTTTTCCCTATCAAGGTGTTTATGCATTTTTTTAATTAGTTGAGTATTTAAACTAGTATTTTTAGATTTCTAGAATTTTAATTTTAAATCTTTGTGGTTACCATTTTCAAACTATGTTGAACCTTTTCCTCTAAATGAAACTGTTGTCTTACTAAGAATATAATAAAAATACTTTTCAATTTTGTACACAATTATGCCACTACATTTTAATTTTTTTTACAATTGGAGAATATATTATTCATAATTATCCATAATTTGCACAGCAATCCCAGAGTTGGCAATAGGTTTCTTTTCAGAGAACTAGTTCAGAGTTGTCCTATTTTTCTGAAACCCTTCTCCCTAGGGCTCTGATGTCTGTAATTTATGCCCTAGTTTGGTGCCACATTGCTCCATGACCTTGACCCAGTCTTACTAACAGTTAAGTTGTGAGAAAGTGTGTAAGAGGAAGGGATATAAAACAAGCAAAAGCACAGAAAAAACTACAATTACTGAGACAGTGCTAGCAAGGCAACGATTCACAAGAAGAAATACTGATGTGAAAGTTCACAAAAATCCCAAGGATAAAGTCAAAGAATTAGAAGGAAAAAGGTCAGAGCCCTTGGCAAATTCTCCTGACTCTGCCCAGCTTGCAGACACTCATCAAGAATGGTGAACCTATCAATGCTTAGCTGAGGAGTTTGCTAGTCCTTGTGGTTTAATGTATCTCTTGGTCAGTAAATAGATTTGCTCTCTCAGTTGTGTATATTCTGTTTACAGAATGTCCTTCAGAATGGCAGAAACTGTCAGAGGGAGGTGATTTGGAAAGGAAGCATTACCATTACCCCATGATTGGAATTTGTCTTTTTCAGGGTTAGACAAGGATTACAGATATCACAGAAACAGATGTCTGTGTTACACTGAGGTAGAATTTTGGTAGCATTATTATCACAAAACCCATTCATGTAGAAACCTGGTCTCTCTTTTTGAAAATTTTCCTCCAAGTCTAAGTTGAGCCATACTAAGGTATTCTGTTTATACACCAAAAAGATTTTACACTTAAGTCTAATTACTGAAGTCTTATTTCCTAATGAATATTAAGTTATTCAAGTCTTATGACATCCAATACTTGAGATCTAAATTTCAAATGATGCTGAAAATAACATCTGGAATCAGAGAGACACAAAACCAATGCAATAATAGGTTTGTTTTTTAAAAGTGTCCCTAATTGCAGTTTAGGTCCAGATATGGTTAATAGTGTAGACCCTACAATTTTGATTTTGAGGAAGAAAAGAAAATTTCTTTTTTAAAGCTATTTTCAGCAATAAAATAAAATAAAATAAAACCCCTGCATCATAATGAAGAAACAGACCCTGGAAAGCGAAAGTAAAATTTGTTTAAAGTTTTATTGCTTAATTAAACTATATGAAGAACAAACATGATCTTATTTGCTTTGTGCAGCAAATTATAGATTCCGTACTAGAAGTTCTAGAGTGTGCTTAACTTAAAAAAAGAAACCACACTCTTGAAAAATTAAATGAAGAAAAATGGAACTATAAAGGTTTTTATAGCTATATGTGTTTCCAAGAACAGTTTATGAAACTGTATGTCACTTATGCAATCTGAGCACATGGAATGGGTAACTCACAGCTCCTCAAGGTTAGATGATTAGTTAGAAGCCCTAAGTGATTTCTAAATTTTTTGTTCACAAATGTATCCCTGTAGAAATGTTACTGTCATGTCCATTTTTCTCCTCTTGCACCTGCATAAAGTACACAAGTATCTTTGAAACAGCTGAAAACTGGCCAAGTCTGTAATTGGTAGGTACAGAAACTCTTTCTTAGCTGAGCTGCTATTATTATTATTATTATTATTATTATTATTATTATTATTATTATTAATAATAATAATAATAATAATAATAATAATAATAATGTTAAGTATTCCAAATATTTTAGATGAAGTGGTAGGTAATTACCCTGAATATACAATCGAGTCTTCTAAACCTTCATGATCAGAGGCAATTATACCTAAGTTTACAAAATAACAACGAGTATTAACAGGGGAAAAAAAAAAAGTAGAAAAATCACAACTTTCATTGTAACACCATAATTATCAAAATGTATTTCCTTGTCTTTTCTGTTTGATTTTCCTAGAAGAGAGATTTTTTTCTTTTTGAAATGAAAAAAGAAATCTGTTTACTTTTTTGGATATACATATATTTAAAAAATATTTCACATCCTCATAAGAAATTCAAGTCGTGTGTTCACAAAGTGCCTTGTGATTTCTTCCCAGGAACTGCAGAAAGGAGATAACTTTTTAAACCAATTATTTTATAAATTATTTGCAGCAGATACTTTACATTTTTCATCCATTTGATGAGTCTAGCAGCTTACATGAAACCAAGATAGCTCTTTTGTCTTTCAAGACTTTCTGCAGGTATAATATTTTCCCTAATTACTACTGATCTATGATAAAACATACTTGCAGTTTTATAGGGTTTGATACAATGAAACATAAAAGGCTCTTAAATGGCTCTGTGCTCCCTTTTCTAGAAGGTCAGGTAGTTTTCTTAATCACTTTTGTCAGCTGTATTAACCTTCAAAAACTACTTCTGTTTAGTGTAGTTAGGACAGTTAAACTTCCATAGTCTAATTTATTTTCTGCTTCTAGGCAATCAGAAACTTACTTTATTTTGCTAGGCTGCATCAATTTAACCTGAGTGTGAGCTTGACCTATTTAATATTACTGGAGTGCTGATGTGACCTCTCAGAATGAAAAGTTTTTTCTTCCAGGTTTTAGTGGCAGGTAAAAATTAAAGCAAAACAAATGACAAATTAAGGAAAAAAACAGGTTTTGAGGTGTAAGCCCAGGAACTGGAACTAGCATTCAAATACCTTTAGAAAAGCCCTGATATTTTGTAAGAGTTTGAGGAGTCAGTGGATACTACTTGTATCACCTCAATTACTTTTTCCTGGATACATGAGATAAAATTAGGCTTTTTAGTCAGTGGAATTATATGACAGAGCTCCCTTCACCTGGGGTGGCACCAACAGAAAGCTGGTCTTATGACTTTTTAGGGTATAGCACAAAATGTGTGCAAAAGAGAAGAGCTAGGTGGGAAGGGAGTGAAATTTCAAAAGGAAATTCTGTAAATGAAAGCAGGCTTGTACGTGTCTGCAGTGAAAGTGGGCATATATAAAAGTCTGCTCTTTTTGGCCTCAGGAAACTGTGTGAAGCATGTGCACACAATCATGACTCTAAAACCAAAGCAGCAAAATGACTAAAGAATAAAATAGATAGAAAAGAATTTTTCATTTAAAATGTACACACATTTAAAACTCACCTACAATGATCCTCTAGTCTAACTACCTGACCTCTTCAGGTCTGACCAAAAGTTTAAATATATCATTCAAGGACATGGTCCAAATGCCTCTTAAACACTGATAGGCTTGGAGCAGTGACAACCTCTCTAAGAAGCCTGTTGCAGTGCTTGCCCTCCTCCTCAGTAAAGAAATATTTCCTAATGTCCAGTCTAAACCTACTCATGTGCAATTTTGAACCATTCCTACACACTTCCTACCACTGTATACCAGGGAAAAGAGACAAGTGCCTCCCTTCGCACATCTCTTCCTCAGGAATCCATAGAGACCAGCAAGGTTTTCTTTCAGCCTCCTTTTCTCTGAACTATGCAAGACCAAAGTGCCCAGCCCTTCCTCACAGCACAGCCTCTCCAGCCCTTTCACCAACTTTGTTGCTCTCCTCTGGATGAATTCAAGACCCATCACACCCTTCTTAAATTCTGAGGTTGAGAAGTTCACACAGTGCTCAGGGTGAAGCCATATTCACACTAAATACAGAAGAATAATCATCTCTTTTGACCAACTGGTTATATTGAGTTTATTGCACCCCAAGCTCCAGTTTGCCCTCTTGGCTTCAAGGCCACCTGATGACTCACACCAAGCCTGTTGTCAATCAGCACCTCCAGATCCCTTTCTGCCAGACTGCTCTCTCAATTTATAATGCGTACAGGGCATTAAATTATCCTACATGCAGATCCCACCATTTTGACTTGTTAATTTTCATCCCACTAATCACTGCCAAAATCTACCTACATCAAACTACAAGGCCCCCATCCCTCAATACAGTCAATAGCACTTCCCAATTTGGTATCATCACCAAACTCACTAATGGTTCTTTCAATTCTTGCATTCAGATGATTGATAAAGTATTGAGCAGGATTGGTCCTGAAACTGAATTGAACGGAAAGAATACTGAAGAACACTAGCCAGATGTACTCCCACTTGCTACAACACTTTGATTTCTGCCCTTCAGCCAGTTCATCACCCAGTGCACCCAGCATCCCTGCTCTCAGCTTTTCCTAGTAGAAGAAATACTCTAGGCCCATAAAATTGTAATGGTCTCTTTTGGACTCTCTCCAGTATGCCAATATTGCAGTGGAGCCTGGAACTGGATGTAGTAGCCCAATATGCAGCACAAGGATACTCTTTGCCACAAGGGCACTTAGCTGGCTCATGCTTGACTTGCAGCCATGGGAGCCAGGACTTCCAGGTCCTTTTTCACCAAGATCCTTGGTAAACAGGGGATGGGCAGACCCTGTGTATACCGGTGCAGTGGATTGTTCCTCTCCAGGTGCAGGACTCTACATCTGTCCTCTGTTGAACTCCATGAGGTTCATGAGCCCATTTCTCCATCTTGTTGAGGTTCTGGATAGCAGCATGATCCTCTGGGATATGCTGCTTCCCAGATTTGTGTCGTCTGTGAACTTGAGACTATGTTCTGCTCCATCATCCAGCTCATTAATGAAGATGTTGAACAGGGTTGAACTCTGGGCAACCAGGATCCCTGAGTGCACTGCTAGACAGTTACTGGTCGCCAATCAGACTTCATGCTTCTAATTCTGAAGTTGAAAAAAAAGAAGGTCTGTCTTCTTTCTGCTAAAAACAAAAAAAAAAAAAAAAAAANAAAACAGAAAAAAACAAAAACAAACAAACAAAAAAAAAAACCAAACAAAAAAAAACCCCAAAAAATCAAAAAAATCCCAAAAAAAACCCAAGAAAAAAACCCCCAAAAAACAAAAAAACCCTGAATTGTTTATTTTGCAAAGCACCAGGCTATTAGGAAAATTTGAAACATCCCACATGCCAAGATGGGTTAAAAAAATAGTATTTTATTAACAATAAGCAAAAGAAAGCACAGACTGTTGCAGAAAAATGAAAGTAATCCCAGCAGACAAATAAGAAAATACTTCAAATAAAAGTAATGAAAACTCTTCTCAGAAAAATAATTCACATGGAAGAATGAACTTCTCTTTTACAACAGTATATAGAAATGTAAAAGAAACAATGAATGAAACAAACATGTTCACGGATATAGAATTGGACAGTTTATTCTCCTCTTCCCCACAGCCATATAAAGTGTAGTTTGAAGAAACGTCACTCTCAGGGTTATATGTCAAGCCAGATTTTGTCACAGGTCAAAAAATGTGTATGACTGAGAAAAAAAGCTGGCAGTGATCTATGATCAGAAAAGGACAATGTTACTATTGAATGAGCTCAAGATCAGGACACAGGATGCTCTTCAGCAGAATTTTTTTTTTTTTTTTTAATTGAGAGGTGTTTAAAACTGCTCAGGTGGTAAGGGAAATTCCCTTTAAAAACTTTTAGTGAGCACCTAATACAAATTGGGGAGGGAGGATGTGATGGGAGAAGGGGAAGGTATATGCATATGCAAACAACACGTGAGATTCACTGGTATCACACTGGTGCACATAACAGGCATTATTTATGGGAACCTAGAACTATCATTTCTTATAATGACAGGACCATTTTAATCTATGTTCTCATAGTGAAATTTCTTGTTAAGTGGCTAGTAATTGTCCTTTTTTATTCTAGTTCTTAGATCATCTAGGGGGTTTGGGGTTTTTAGATTTTCTTGATCATTCAACACTTTATATCAAAAGATCATGGATGCTATGCAAAACTAATCTTAAAATTGGTTTGAAGGAACTTCTATAGGAACTTTCCTATGAGCTAATAACAGTCACTGCACAGCTATCAAACAAACTGTCCTGTTAGTTTTTAAGGCATTTCATTTCTTTCCACTCAAATGAAACCACATTTCCTTCAGTACAATTAATAACTTACTGTGGGTAGTAAATATCATACGGAAACCTAAACATATAATTTTTTTCACTTGAAATACTACACCTTTAAAACTTTTTCCTCTTAGACCACCAATGTTTCTTACATTTGCTCTGTACAGCCATTATTGAGTAAAGAAATTTGATAAATCCAGTGTCAGGTTCATTTTTGTAGCTGAGTAAGTTTGAATGATTCCGGTACCTCAAAAGGTGTGAAAGAAACAGATTTTCCAGCAACTCTTTATGTCCAGTGATTGAGCAGTTACATCTTCAACAGCTTGGACTGTCAGGAGCAGTCGGTAAGACCTGGTTGACAGCAAAAAGTCCCAGGACAGAAAACATGTTAATTACAGTAATTTCAGGTATATAAGGCGCATACTTTTGACTAAAATTTTGGTCTGAACCTGGAAGCGCACTTTATACTCCAGAGCACCTTATATACGGACAAAGTTCGGAAATTTGCTAACCCAGAAGTGTGAGCCACAAGCTGAGCTGCGAGCCGCGGCTGTGCCGCGGGAGCGCCAAACCGCAAGGGGAAGTGCTGCTGCAGGAGCGCCGAACCATGAGGGGAGGGCAGCCCCACGGGAGCCCTGACCTGCGAGCTGCAGCCGGCACTGGGGTGGGCAGGAGTGCAGGGGCCTGCGGAACGGGGAGGGTGCCTGGGGCTGCGTTTAAAGGCTACGTCAATCTGTGAAAAATGTTTGCAAACTGAGCACCTGCAATAAACCTTGCGATCTTTGTAAAAGTTTTGTAAAACTTTTGCAAAACTTTGTAAAGCTACAGTTACTGAATGGTGCCCTCTGGTTCTTGTGAACATAGCATCAGGTGAACTCTCTGTTCTTGACGTGTCAATTGCATTATGTGAAACAGGTATATGTACAGATGTAAATTTTTGAAATGAAAAAATTTACTATTTTGATTCATTTGGGCTGCTGGTTCACAAGTGCTGGGCAGAAATACTTTGTGTTGCCACTAGCTCAGTGTCACAGTTTAGGAATGATACTCTCCAGTTTAGTGCCCCCAGTGAGACTCTCAAAAACATGTACTACCTATGCACTCCCCCTCAAAACAGAAATAATCAAACATTGCTTCACCAGTTGATTCCAGATTGTGCTAAAATATTATTTAAATTTAAATGAAATTTTCTGGCTTCTCAGTCTAAGGGACAGCATTTATCACTTTAGCTGAGAACAGAGAAAGGATCTTCAGCTGGTGGCGAGTTTCAGGGGAAAAATGTGTGTGTAGTCACAGGAATTTTGAGCTAAAATACTGTTTCATATCTCACGAGGAGCATGCATGGGCACTGCCTGCGGGCACCATTCCTGCTCAGGGTGGCTCCACCATTCAAATTGCACAGACCAGGTAAGTACCAGTGAGTGTTCAGGCAAATATGCTTAAAAGATTCTTTTCCCAAAAATAGACTTGGAACAATCACAGAAAAAAAGCGAATGCATTTTCAGTGCTTCTTAGTCTTTTTGCAATCAGTCCATATTTAAAATAATTTGAGTATAAAACTGTTTACAATGAACAGAGTTCAGTTAAGACTTAGTGGATACATGATTTAAATAAGTTTGTAAGATTTACTTCTGTTTTATAATGTTCAGTTACAATGACAGTAAGCTCTGGGAACATGGCAAACTCAGGTTGGCGATTTCCAGCTCCTGCAATAATCTCCCTCAAAAAGCTATACAGGAGAAAATTAATTTAATAAAGTATCATTATTTAATCCCAAACCTGTCCAATGCTTTGTAAACACAGAGAAACTAGAAAAATAATTTTTCATATGAGCAATAAAATTATTATGTTTCCAAGTGAAATGTTAGCAGAGTACTGTAAATTGTACAATGTCCAGTTAGATCCTCATCCCTAACACCATGTCTTTCACACTGTGTTCACAGGTATAGCAAACATAGGAATTTTGTTAACATTATCACATTATTTTTAAGGTTTTTATAGTAAGCTGAAACTAGCAAACAACCAGCAAATTGATCCTCACATTTAAGCAATCTTACTTTTGTTTTGAACAAGAAATATTTCACTATAGCTCATCCACAGACTTTGATTATTTAAACACTTTAACATTTTCAAAATTGTTCTTTAAATTGCAGTTGTTTCAATCCAGAATGTATTGTAATGTCTTGGATATTACAGTATGAACTGTGCTCATTTTTCAGCATGCGTAACTTCAGCATCAGTCACCAGCATGTTTAGAAATCTATGTGCACATTAACATCACTCTGGACACATCATAACTGATCTTTGAGCACTCATTTCTCAGGTCTAGGAGACAGAAGAACTTTCTTTGGTACTGTAATAACTCTGGATTGTTTTGATAAAAGTGGCACCTGCACAATCCTTCTGGTACTACTGTTGATTATTAGAACTTTTTATCAGTTTCTCCTGGACTCAAGTTTTCACCCTTTGCTTCTGTATAACACAGTACCTCAGAAACCATGAGAAAACCTAGGTAACTCACTGACTTTGGTTTGGCATTTTGAAATAATCTTTCAGTAGAATTCATTGTAATTATTAATGTTATATTAATGTTGTATAATTTATATTAAATCATGTAATTTGCAATTATGCCAAAATTGTGGAGTATTCAGAATGATATATAAAAACATCACCTTTTTTCATCAGAAAAGAGTAAGGTGTTTTGAAAAGGAGCATTAGATAAAAGACCAAGGGTGGTTTGATGGTTAAACATCAATAATTTTTTCTTCAAATCACTTTCAAATAAATACAGTTGAAAACTATACCAATTTGACTTTTAAAATTTAAAATTTCTGACAGAAATGCATAATCCTAAACTAAAAGCAATAAAATAATTATAATAAACAACACTTTGTATATATACATATATATATATATACAATTATAAATAATTATAATAATTTGCTCACTTAATTTACTCACAAACAGAATAAAAAACTCGAATACTTACAATGTTATATACAATCTTTGAAAATATCTTCAATTACAAAATGTGTTACTTATTACAATTAGAACAATTCTAATCTAAGAAAGTTTTGTAATTTCCTCCTTGCCAAAGTTTGATTAAAGGAAATCTAAGCACCATCTCTTATTTGCAATAATTTCTACTGATATGATTTGTAGATCTTTCTAGATTTAACACTTTATGACTGAGAAAAGGATCTGTAGAGGTGGCTGCTATTTTTATTGTTCTAGGAAGTAATTGCTTAATTTTAGGACACAATGCTAAGGTAATTGTGGGGTTTTTTTGCTGTCTGTAAAAATCTGTAAAAATCTGATGAAGTAAGTAAAAAGAGATAAAAATCAGGGTTATGGTGTGCTACTTCAAATTTCGGATTTATTTATGACAAACAAAAGACCTGTGTGAATTCCTGTATTCCAAAATAGTAATAAGAACTACTAAAATACTGTTGCAGTAATTTCTTTCTGCTATCATTCTATGTATATTAGAAGCAGAGAAAAGCAATTATATAAGAGGAATGATGAAGCAATTATTTTCTTCTCAGTTGAAAAACAGATTTATAATAAATGATTTAATAGTTCACTACATAATTTAGATCTTACTTTCTTTGTTTCCAATTAAAAGTGCATGCAGGAATAGGACAACTCATGCAAAAATATTTAAAAAATATACAGCAGTCTTCTTTGAGGGAAAAACATTGACATTATCATTTAACATGTATTCAAAGGAATTACTTTCTTACTTGAAAAAATACAGCACTTACCAGTTACAGAAAAAGCAAGGATTTGGGTATATTTTATAATCTTCCAATTATTTTAATTTACATGCATGTATACTGCCTTTGTATGTACAGCTGGGGCATTAAATTTTACATGGATCAAAATAGAAAAATGTTCTTTGTGGATTGAGCAGAAGAGTAGGTTACTAACATGTTAAAACAGTTGAAGACCTACAGATAGCACTTGGATATTTCACCTGGGAGCCTGCCAAAGCTTGCCTTAGTTTCCCATGCCAGACCTACATGCAGAAAAAAAAATTAAATATATATATAGATAGATGTATATACCATAGACATCTTTTTGTTTACTTTTAATTGCAGCTTCTGCTGTATGCAAAAGAAATCTATTCCTTGTTACTCTCTAAGGTAGCATGCCACAAACAGCAAGACATATTTCTGTCAGATTTATTGTGGTTGATCCTTCACTAGGAATGAAAGTGGAACATCTAAATTAATAATTCTTCCCTACTGCAGCTGCTTGCTACTTTTATGATGGAATTTGATAACATGAATGTTACATGCATTTTGCCCATTTGAAATGTCCCCAAGAGAGTTTCCCACTGATAGCAATTCTAGTGAGATAAAGAGCATGACTACTAATACGAGAACACTTCACAAAAATACCCCAGATTTCCATAGCTCAAGAAGTCTAGGAGGATGATCTTCCTTGCTAAAAGGTTTCCTTGGAAATAAGCCATCAGCTTTATTTATGAAAAACAGGCGAAACAACAACTTTGAGAAAGAAGAACGCTATTCCACCTCTGAAAAAACCAAATATTACTGAATGGATAGCTTCTTGAAGTGACTTTTATTCTGAGTTTCACAGAGCAATCTTCAAAAATAAATTGCAATAAATAATAAGCATGTATTTGCAAGTTTCTATTTTTATTTTAGCATCTGCTGGTTTTATTTTTGGTTATTCTTTATTGCCCTCATATGCTAATAAAAGTATACCTTTGGAAAGGCTGTCTCAGGACTGGTTTATAATGATAAATGTTTTAGACAATGCTTGCTTTTGTTCATTGTTTCCTGGCAGGCACCTGAGTGCTGAAAATAGCAAGTCACCTCTAAAGATGTGCCAAGTGACTGTATCTACTCTGAGAGCCCTGTGACATTTTCTGGTCTGTGACTACCACAAATTTCAGCTCCCATGGATCTTTTAAAAAGGGATCAGCTCAGTAATGACACAAAATTATACTCAGAATCCTCATAATTCAACAGCAGGGTTAATATATGCACAGCACATATTTTTATTAATAAACTATTACAGAAATGTCAGAAATCAATGTAATCTTCTGAGGAAGAACGCTATTTTGATGCACTGCAAATTCTGGCACAGTTTGCACTCTTCTGAGGTAGAAAGGCACTTGAAAAATGGCTTCTTACAGAGTTTTAAGTCATGCACTCTACAGACTTGGTGTATCTACTTTCAGCATTTTAAGCTTCAGCTATCATTTACATGCATTTTACTTTAGCAAAATATTCTGTAAAACCAACATCTGCTTGATATTTGAATTACAAAAAAAAAAAAAAACCAAGAATGAAGATAAAATTGACATTTAGAAGAAGTGCTGAAATTAAAAAAAAATAGATTATGACACCTCAGGAAACAAGAAGCAAAGTGTTTCAATAATTCTTTTGCTTCTTTTAGTCTTGGATTATAGTCTTTCCTCTTTTTTTTTTTTTACTGATTTGCTCCCTAACTTGAGGAGATTAGAACACAGTAAGCAGAAATAATTTAGATCTTATCTAAGATGGGGATTTTTTTTCCCCACAGCAATCGTTTCTCAGACTTACTGGTACTTCCATGTTCCAATTTAAGCAACTACTTATTTCATTGCTAGTGCATTTGCAGGAAAACATTTTTTTTAAGCCAGAGAATGTAGTAGGAGTTTATGTCTTTCCCATGGTTCATATTTGCTGTGTAGATTTAAGTATCACTTAAAATTATATACATATTTTAAACATGAAGTTATTTATTTATAATGACTTAAAACATGGATTTAACATTATGGAGTTCCTGTATTTGAAAGTCTATAAAAAGGCAAACATACTTTTGAATCTGTAAGATTATGTTACCTCTTTTAAGAACAAAAAAATTATTATTACATATCAAGCACTGGCACAATATTTTTGTTACATTTCACTTACTAAATTCTCAGTGAGTGTTTTAGGATTGCAGCAAAATTACAGAAAATTTCTAAAGACTGAGGATTTAACTGATGTTGATTTAAACTGATGAGAGACTTGGGTCTCTCGCTCACATATGTCACAAGAACCTTTGGACCCTCCCAGGTCTGATGCTTTTATGGCACTTCCACAGAGCAGAGTAACCTCTTCAATCTGCAGACACTTGGTTAACATAAGGGATAAAGGAGGATTCCAGATTTCCTGTTCTCTTGCTGAGTTATCTGTAGCAAATGAGCCCAAGGAATGAACTCCCAGGCTGCATCCTGTAAGTGGGACAATTGCACTTGGGCCTGACTACAGGCACTCCATTTTCTTTAACTATTAATGTAATAATAGTTACATTATTAAATATTATTAGTTAGTAGTTAATACTCTTTCTTTGTGCAAATAAGAATTTAAAATGCCTAGTTCTAGTTCTGTAAATTGCTCTTTTTCTTTGGAATTTCTGTAGAGCTTTTTTGTTCATCAAACACTGGACATCAGAGGAAGAGCAACTATTTTGTGATCTGCAAAAAATGGGAGTTACTCATTACAGGAAAGAGCCCCAAGGTTGTAATGGAAGGCATACAATCTCTTACACCCCTGCATGAAGTCATTTGATAGTTCATTACTAACTGAATCCTATGTAGAGTGGATGCAAAAAAATGTGCTTTAGAGTCACGTTTTTCCAAGCTTTCTAAATAAATATCTTACCTTTAGCAGGCTGCACAGTTTGCTGCTCTTGCAATGGACTCCAGAAAATCTGAACTGATCCTTAAGTGGATTACTCTGTTTTAATGGGCTTTCATTTCACTTAGAGTCCAAAATTTCCACTATTGAGTTAAAAAGCAAAATCAAGCAAATAAACAAATCACAGGAGTACTTAATTTGTTCGGAAAAAAAGAAAAGTAGAAGTTGATTTTGTGGGTTTCTTCGGGTTTTGTTTTTGTTTGGTTGGTTTTTTATGAGCCATATATCTAAAAAGGAACCCTTCTGTGCTATGAGATGAAATATTTACAGTACATTCAGGATGAGATATTAGTGAAAAACTTTTATCTATTCAGTAGAATTTGACTTGGGTTTTGAGGAGCTCAGTTCATGATGAATTGTATCTTGGCAAAATAAAAGTTCATTCTGTCCATATTTGCTATGTATATAAGAAGCCTTCAGATATGTTTTGGATTATTTTTTTATCTGTCACGTGTTTAAAGAAACATTGTGCATTGTGTATCTTTGTGGTGCTTTATCTGATTCTAGTATTTAAAATAAGAGGTTATGTACTGGAGCCACTATTCACGCAACCTTTCTTTAACATTTTGTTCACAGAAGGATTATAAGGCTACTTCTATGAAGAAGTGTAGTTCTTTTTGATAGTTATCTCAATGGTCATTAACTACCAGAGTGACTGAGCTCATATCTATTTGTAGTAACAACTTAAAACACTGTACATACTTCTCTGTTCAGTCAAGGATTTCTGTGGTTTCTTCTCCATTCATGCTTATTTAACTTATAAAAAAGCTAGTTCTTTGTACCTCTTAAAGAAATCAAACTGTTCTGCTGAAAGAGCTGAATTGACCTTGGCCACACAAGTGACCCTACAGCACATTCTTGGAAAAAGAAATGCTTTAGAGAAGGAAAAATTAAGAAACCCATATGCTATGTACTGAGTTCAGCAGACAAAGCTGAACGAGCTCAGCTTCATTTAAAGTGGATGAAGTAGATTATGGTTATATCCTTTCCTTAACCTCTGCAACAAAGGGAACTGGGAGAAACTTCCTCTTGTAACATCAGGATTTAGTGGCTCCTTCAGAATCGCAACAGTTTGCTATTCTGCAAAAAGAATGTATTCCTATTGCTTTCTGAACTGTATCAACAAACCCCTCATTTTCTTAGGAAATACACTGAGTTCAAAGTTTTAGTTTAATTTCTTGAGATCTTTGCTGTGCTCATGAGTAACATTTGTCCCACCTACTCTGCAACATGAAACCCACTCAAAAGCCACCCCCGCAGCATGTATTGCTTTTCAGTCACGGTGCAACCCTCGTGCTGTGGGAACTGTGTCCCAAAAACTTCTTGGAGGTTTTTATGTGTTCTCTGTCTCCCATCTAACAGGGATAGCAGGGAGGAAGATAAGGGAGGACCTGTGGCCCTGGGCAATGCCACCAGAGAGCTGCCTGAGGGATGCAAGCCCGGGGATGTTCTCAAACATACAACATGCTTGGGACCTTGGTGCCTGCACAGTCAATTTAGCAACCTCACTACTCTCTAGGGATGGTGCAGATTGCTGACAGCTTGCAAAAGTAGGCACTGCAGCAGAGAAATGCCATTTACAGACTTGAGGCCAAGTTCAAAGAGAACTTAAATATCATTATGGATTCAGCTGCTTGTGTGTGCCTCAGGAAAGATCCAGAAAGGGAACTGTATCACAAGCAGGCAAATGTTTTTCTTTAACTCTTCACTTCAGAAAATGAAACCAATCTTGCTTTTCCCTTGTGTTTTCTTAGCCCTATCAATCTGAATTATTGGAAGGTTTGATGGTTTTAGCTCACCAGGTAAGCTAGGAGAAAAGGTAGTAAAAAATACAGATAAAAAGGTGCTGAGTGCCACTGTAAGGTGTTTTATGTTAACAAGCATCACTAAACCTACCATTTGTCATCTAGGTTACTATAATCATGTAAAACATATCTCTAGACTCATCTTTGATGGCAGTGTCGGAATCATTAAGTCATCCCTTAAAAAGAAAACATGGAATGGGTTACTGAAAGTAACAGTGGGAGGAAAACAGCGAGGACTACAGCTGTGGTTTTTCGTGAGTCAGAGTCACCATGCATGACTTTGGTTGCTAAGCATTTATTGTTTATTTTCCTACTTTTGAAAGTAAATGAGTCAACAGGCACATTGCTGATTAATTCCTGTCTCTACTTTGCCTGGTGAGAAAAATAGTGCCCCTGAGTAAGACACCCTCCTTCCCGAGTGTCATCTCACAGTCTGAAATAGATTAGCTGTGGAATTTGAGAGAGTGTGTAACCTTTTCTTGTCACAACTATACGTGCAAGGTAAATACTGATTAACCGTTATTTTCTGAACAAAACCTCAGTCTCCAGGCCCTGACCTGGAGGCTGTTGATTTTAGGGGTTATGATTTGTAATCTTAATACCATGACAGAGAGCTCTAATGAGATATTACTTGGATAATTTGGAGATATTATAAACCTCTCTGGCAGACCATAAAAGTGTTCTTCAGCTTGAAATACCACATCAAGCTTCAAGTGGTCAAAGGGAAGATAGTAAGAGTTTATTTCAACATGAACTCCATCCATTTATTGTGACTTTTTCTGTATGTGGCAATAGCTGCGTCCTCTTATGGTCAAATAAATAATCATCACCGACTGAAAATTAGTCTTCCTGATGCATGTTCACAGCCCTCTTTAGTGTGTAGTTCCACTAATCCCTAGTTTTCAACTACAGTAATTGTTAGCAAGTGATTTTTTTTCACTTTATGGTAGATTTCTGGGACCTTTTTACATAGATGTGCATATGAGTAATGCATATCCAGGAAAATAAATGAGACACTTGCAAAATCAATATCACTTATCTGACTCTGATTCCTGCGCTCTTTGAAGACATTTAGAATTCAGTCAAAAAAATGCCAGGTTTCAATTAAGTAGAAACAGTTTATCTTAATTAGAATGAGTTAGAATTCTAACAAGAAATAAATAATCTCAGCACAGAGGGTGAGTTTCATGAAATGCTAATGGCCATCCAAAACCATTTTGTAAAACAAAGGGCAACTGGTAATTTGAATGTTGAAGCAATAATTTTTGCTACTTCTTTATTCTAACTATTCTTGGTGTTACCAAAAATTGGTAAAAATGAAAAGTCCTTAACACTATATTATAGGTATATGTTTATTGATTTTCACAGAAGAAACACATATATGATATTAATTTTCCTGCAATTGTTAACATATATTCTCTTCTCTTTACGGACACATTCTTCTGTTCTGGGGGTCTCTTTGGTGGTCCCTGGGGTGGCCAAAATCATGTCTGATGACCTGGTGAACTGGTAAAAGCTAACAAAACTGGGCTGGTTGCTTTCCAGATCTTCCTACTGAATAAGCATTGTCCACTTCCATCCATAGGCCAGTGGATTTTTAAAGAATAAGCATTGTATTACCCCACCAGGTGCAAATGATTTTTCATGTGTCAAAATTGGCTTTGTGGAAAAAAGTGAAAAACTAGATCATATCCCACTATTATATTGAGCCCTACAAAAATAGTGATCATTTAATTCCCATCAATATTCAGAAAATACTTAACAAAAATGTTTTTCAGGTCAAAACTTCCTTTACTTCAACTATATTCATCAGAGTGTGAATACTAACTGTAAGTAACCCATTTAGCAACCCAAAAGCCTGATGAGACTAAACAAATTTTCTACTTTCCAGGCTGTCAATAAGATAGATTTCTTTTTTTTTTTTCTGATCTTTTATCTCGAGTTCCACTCCCAAAACAATGTTTGAAGAGATTTTTGTAAGATTAAGAAAAGGGAAAAAGTCACATTTAATGTCAGTCAAAGCTATCAAAACTATACCAATACATTTGTATGAACAGAGACATAAATCAGCTTCATTTTACTAAAGTCTGTGGATAAGATCCCTAGCTTATTCACCATATTTCTCTCCTTTTGAGCTCCTAGAATAGTCCACAATGATCCTGGTCCTGTGTTGCCTGCTCCAGGAATGAAATGTAGCCAAAAGTATACACTGCAGGTGAAGGTCATACACAGACTTACACTTAGTAAATATTCTCCAGCATGTCATTCTGAGCTTATTTTAAAACCTGTGATGCTAGAATTCAGAGTAAAAGAAAAAATTTACAACATTTTCACTCCAAAGAAGGCCCAACTCACCTTGTAAAGTGCTGTTCATAGAAATCAAAGAAAAATGGAGACAGAAAACCTGACTCTGCTGAATCAAAACTGCCACTAATCCAGCTGGGAGACAGTACAGCACTTATATTGGAATTCTGATGTTTATATAGGCACTAGGAGCTGTAAATTACACTTGGTTGATGGGTAAAATAATAGAAGAGATCTCACATTTTGAGATACATAATGTGATATTGGTCCTGAAAGTTCAAATGAATTGAAATAGTAAGTTCCTTCTTATAGATGTCGTGCCCTAAATCACATGGGGCACTAATATCCACATGGACGTAACTGGCATTTGTCATTCCTATTCTGCATAGAATAAATGAAAAATTCTTCATCTTTTCCTGAGAAACTATTTTGGACACTAATGCACATTTGCTTCTGTTTACATCCATATTCCCAATTTCCATTTTACTTTCTCTTCCTCACTTTGAATTTTTTTTCCAATCTTTAATTTCCTTGCCTTCTGTTAGAAATAACTGGCTTGCATAGCTTATACTTCATTTTCACAGCATCTTTGTGAGATTTAGAATGAAAAAGATAGCTAAAAAAATGTTTTAGGAATTCTGATGTTTGTACAAATGTGACAAGGCTTTGAGAAGCTGACAATGTCTAAATTCTGTTTTTCCTTTCTAGCAAGGTTGTATGCTAAGTCAGAAAAAAAACCCAAAAATAAACCAACAAAACCCAACTATACACAAAAAAACCCTATCAAAACAACAGAACTACATTTAGTTCTTTCTGTATGTATGTAATTTTATCATGTTTTGTCTTCAAGAAAATAAGATCAACCTCAAACAATAGTAAAGACAATAGCTTCAAATATACAGTAATTTCATGATTACAAGCTGCACCGAGTATAAGCTGCACTTCTGGGTGTCAGCAACTTTTTGTTCTTTTGTCCATATATAAGCTGCACCTGATTATAAGCCGCACTTCAGGTTCGGACCAAAATTTTAGTCAAAATGGTGCGGCTTGTAATCGTGAAATTACTGTACTTTAAATATCTGTTCCTCTTTTCTAAATAAAATACCTCATTAATACCATTGATAAATCTATCACATAAGTAGTTTTAATTTGAAAAAAATTCTCATTTTAAGGAAAAAAATAAAATCATTAAATATGTGCTGACTGATTTTTAAGTACATTTTTAGACATTATACACACAGCTTTTAAAACACACACAGCGTGTTAAGTGTCAGTTTCTTGCACTGGAATGAAGCACAGTAATCATATGAATTCACAACCTGAAAATTATTTATGGTCATAGTCATGTGCCACTCTGAATTTCTCTTATTTTACCTAAATATGATACCTATATTTGCAGTACCTTAATTATTTCCTATACTGCTTGATCAGTTGGTCTACAAAGCTACCATAGCTCGCTGTTTCTAGGATTGTGAATAAATGTGCTTGCACACATACCAAAAAGTATTTCATGGCCTTTACTCTACAGTGTATAACCAACCAATCCTTGTTCTTGCAATAAATCACTTCAACAACTGACATTTGTTATAATTAACACAATTTGTCATCTCTCTTTGACAAAGCAGCTCCGCAGTCATCACAGTGTCATGGGCTCTAAACTCCTTAGTAAAAGACGAAAGAGAGATGTGTTTCATTGTTTTGCAGAACTTACACATTTAAAAATTAAATGGAAAGTACAGTTTGAAGTGTTTAGGTAACAGTGAGAAACTCAAAATCTTAACTTTACAAGAGATAAAACTGTAATAAATTCTTATTTTCCAGTCCTGGATGTAATAACTTCTGTCAGTCTAAACTGAAACTAAAAGAAAATAAGCACTAATAATAAATCCTTTCATCTTAATGTCTGCAAATACTTTGGATACTATTACTAAATTTAACCGTTATAAAGATTTTAATCCAGAAACTAATTATTCTATTGTAAAACCAGAAATAGAGTCAGATGAAAATAAGACATAAAATAAAAGCATGTACACTTAGGAAAAAAATCCTAAATGTCACGTCTGTCACATTTACTTATTAATATGACATGCATTTTTTTCCAGTCTCCATGGAAAAGTGAAAAACAAGAAAGAAGATACAGTGCTTCAGATGTCCATCTTGCAACATATGAGAAAGAGTAGGAATTACTCCATATTTGAAAACAAAATAAAACCTCAAAAACCCTATTCAAAGAAGATGTAGAAAATAAAAGGAAAAAAGAATTGTCTCTGCTATATGTGGATAAATCTTGATTTGCTTTCTTCTTTTCAGAAACAAACAAACAAAAGAAATAAAGATCTCAGAAAACCACTCAGGACAAACCATTTCTGGTAGGGAAAACTAGCAAGGAAGTCCCATAAATTCCTTTCCACATTTTCCCCAAGCCAGTGACACAACTAAAAAATAATATTAGTGCTAAGAATAGTCAACTTCCTTCTTTGGGAACTGAAATCCCCCTTTTAAACTCTTTATCTCATCCTGAAAGAGAAACAGAATATTAAACTGGTCATAAAATAATTATCTGTTCACATACAGGCCTTTGTACACTCCTCTCAAGAGGTCTGAAAGGAGCCTTAAGCACAAACGACAATCAGATTCTTGTGGCTTGAATATGTGGAAAAAGCACTAGCTTCAGCCAACACAAAATCTGTTTAGAGGAATTGTCTACAGTATCATACTATTTTTATTGGAAAAAAAAGTGATACAAATGTTCCAACTTTTGTGATAGCTATGTGTTTCTTTTAAAATCTGTGCTGCTACAACTTTGGGATTAGGCATAAATCCCAGACTTCATTAAAAGACCAAATTGACCAAGTTTGTACTTTTTTTTGTTATAAAAAACAAAGTTTGAAAATTGATCCCATTAATGACAGCAAAAAAAAAAAATAATCACAACATCAACAGGTAAGTCTTAATCATTTGTAGTTTTAAAATAATTTATGTAATACAAACCAAACTAATGATTTATGACAATCTAATTCAATTTTTTCAGTGGCTTGTGTTTCTCAATACTATTACTACCGTAGGACAGGAAGACTGTCATTATTTGTTGCAGGAGCCAAAATAACAAGACTGGCTTAATAACACCATAGGGAAGATTTAACAGAATATATGTACAGAGATGACAGTGAGCATATGTATGGCAACCTCTCTGTTATCCCAGAGTGTTCATTAAAGCTAATATAAGGAAAATGTCATCCAATCCAGGCAACCTATATTTCTGATTTATCAGTCATTTAGCTTCATTTAGGTTGGATTGATTATTTTTAGTCTTCATTAATTATTGAGAGTGAAATAGTTTCAATTATTTTTCTAACACCACCATATGGCTAATAAATGTTATACTGTAAGGCAGACTATTTTTTGCATGCTTTAGCCCAACACCAGTACCAAGAAACAGCACCCTCATTTTAAAGTTGAAAGAATGGTTCTCCCGAGGCACACAGAAAAAAGAAACCAACAGAATGAAACAAAACAAACAAACAACAAAAACAACAAAACAAAACCCACAAACAAGCAAACAACCCCCCCCACCCCCTGCTTTCGTCAGAGCCAGGAAATAGCAAGTGACCGAGAGGAGTCCCCTGACCAGTGGCCACCTGGGAACTCCCCAGTCATGAGGCATGAAAATGCAAGCACTTGCTCACACATGCTGAGAATCTAGCAAAGATCCTAAAGTACCTTACACATTAAACAGGATTTTGAACAGGCTTTTATATATCAGATGCAAATAAAGGAATAGCAGGCTGGCACAGAGCAGAGGGGAAGCAAGGCCAGAGGTCATTTGGTTGATCTGGCTGTGGAGAGCAACTGCTCTCCTCTGCTTCCTGACAGACTGCTATCTTCTTAAAGCTTTTTCATACTTAGTGATACTGACTCTGCAATTCTCCCAGACAATGAAATTGTTTCCATCGCCTTTCTGTTGAAAAGATGTGCAAAGACTGTCCCCAAGTAGGAGTTTTAAGCTGTTCTTGACCCACCCCCCCCCCATCACAGACGGGTAAATGTGATGGTTCATCTGCAGTAGTCTTCAAAGTTTGCTATAGCCTTTGTCCCCTGGATTAATTAAGACCCTTTTAAAAAGACTGTTGGTCATGTATGTCATGTTTTCCAAGCATTTTCTGTCCTCTTGCCTCTGAATCAGCCCAAGATAGAAAACTATCAGTCTCCCCCATGTTGAGAAAGAGGAGTAGTTTCTAAGTTTTAAGTTTATATAAAGAAGTAAGATTTTATTATTCATATATGAGGGCAATTTTTTATACATACACATCCCCAGACACATAGCATGTATTCTTAATTTTCTAGTCTGCCTCTGCAATATTGTTACCTATAAACCAGTTCACTAAAATGTTGCCCACCTTAAATTCACACACTCTTTATCTAGAGTTTGTTAAGTAAAATATATTGACATAATGGCAGGCTAAAAAGAGACAATGGAAATGAGAAAGAGAAATAACTGAAGGAATGTTAAACCTGGGGCTCATTTACAGCTGTAAGCTCTTATAAGTGGTATAAATGAAGATAGTGACTTTCAATTGACCTTTCCCATTCTCTGAATTACTATTAGTCAGAGTATGTTGGACTATAAATTGCAGAAGTCCCTGCTTCAATGTTAATAGATGATGGCACAGATTTTTTTCTTCTCTATTTTATGCATATGCTGGGTTTTTATTAAAATTTTTAAAATCATGCAGTAAAACAAGTATTTAAACTATTAAGATGAATGCCACTTTCACAGAGACACAAAAGTCCTTTACTATACTGAACTTAGACAATGAGATGACTGTCACAGGACAAGAAAGAGAGTAATCTGAAAGGTATTTCAACAGACCATTGCCACTCATGTATTCAGTAGATCAGGATTGCCCTTGTATGGCAATGGAAAGTTTGTCATGGATAAGATGATAAAATGTTCCAGTGTGATAAAATGTTCAGACTTGATAAAAATTTGGCAGCACTCACAGCTTCCCTTCTTCCAAGCATAATGATCAACAATCTGTAGTCTCTTTCTGCCTTGCAACAAACAAGCCAACACCCCAACAGCTAAACGAGAATGTGTTAAAACAAGTACAACTGCTGCTGAGCAAGGACCTAAAGGAGTTAAATTTTTCCCAAGAGGGAATGGGTAACCTAAAGGAACACAGCACATAGCTATCACCAGGACTCGCTGACAGAAATTACTGCCACAGAGAATGCAGTTCAGTGTCTGCACACAGAGCAGTGGCTGTGAACAGAGTCAAAGCAATCAGACTCCTCATGCACTCTCTGGTAAGCCTGAATCCCAGACCTTGTTCACTGAAGATAAAGTTTCAAAATCACCAGAAATTCACAGCTTTGCAAATTTTCAATATACAGAGCAGGTGAGAGACAGTCACTTTAATTACGTGTTTTGTGTCACTAAAACCAACAAACTCCAAGGGAAAGTGACTCCATTGATGCAGACTGCAGAACAGGTTCATGGCTCAGCAGGGAAGTAAAAGTCACCAGAATCTGCAGAATTTTCTGAAATTCACGAAATCATTTGTACTCACTCTATCAACGACACCCCTTTTCTCCTATTAACTGGGTAGTTGCTTAAAAGCAGCTGGAAAATCACAGCGATATGTCAACCATGGTTTTGTAACAACCTATAAGAGCTGTCTTTTGAGAAGACAAGCAAACGAAAAAAAGCACCTGGCCTTCAGTTCCCAGACAGGAGAAGTCAGGAATCCCAATCTGATCCCACACTGGAATTTTCTAATGCTATACTTGGCAGTGCTAAAGGATTTTAATGTAGTGAAGGTAATCTGCACACCAGCCAAATCCTTCAATGTATCAGCAACTGACACAGTTCATGCCTCTGGAGTTCCATTTTAAAATACCTTCAATTAAATGCAAGGAGGGGGGATTTAATTACTCACAAGTTTTGCTTGCTTCTGAGGCACAGAATAAGATTTTTAAGAACTGCTAAAGGCGGCATAACACTGCTTTTTAATGACCTTTGAGAAGAAAATCAGTTTGCAAAGCAAAGAAACTAATTTTTTGAGACGTGGTTGAGCCTCAGGGAGTTTGAAACAAGAGAGATCTAATTCATTTAAAAAGTGTTTTGGGGTCAGCATTTTCAGAAGATACTGCAGTACCCTCAGTGCCTCTCAGTATGTCTGGTGTGACAGTCCAGCTTGCAGGTGTTTTGTAGCTCTTGGAGGAAGGAACTAATTGCTTCAGGCATCTCATACTAATTTCAAGTAGAAATCCCGTGGTAAATAATCTGAACTTTTTCTCTACCATTCTACTCTGTCCAATGCTATGAATAGATGCTAATGGTCAATTACTTCTACATGGGATATTTGTAGAGATTAAATTTATTTTAATGTTAGCATCTCTATGAAAGAGGGTACAAAGTATTCTAGTGTAATATAGCATCAAATGATACTGAGTGGTCCCACAGTTTAAATAACTTTAGCTAGATTGTCTTTGGTTAAATAGATCATGTTTCTGTGCCATTTTATTTCATTGACTGAAAAATCCCACACTAATTTCTGACTTTCTTGGGAACTAATTAAGTATAAATCTGTTTAACTGCTGGACAAGTTAATGTAATAATCTGTTGAAAGTAATTGCAGTGGAAAAAATTTTAATTTAAAGTTCCAGAAAGCAATACCTACATTTTTAACATAATCAAATATGTGTCCCATTAATGCACATGATCTCAATTTCCATTTGCTGACATAACTACAAAAATAGAAAGAAAGTATGTAAGGCCAAAATAGAGGAAGAACTCGCTAGAAATGGGATATGTACTGCAGAGGACTTAAGTGGCAATACTATAATGTAGGACTCAGCTGTCACAGGAGCTATAGAAAGATAAAGCAATAGTCCACTAGGCTGCTATGCTGACAAAACATTTTAAAGACTACTGTTTACCCTGATGCACCCTTTTTGTTAGCGTTCTGTTATGCTGTGAAATTGCATACTGTATTATGTCTGCTTTTCAGCAAAGTAATGGAAAATAGAGTATGTGCATAAATCTTGCCCAGTTTAAAAACAAGATACCTGCTGTTATCCCAGGACCACACAGTTACCTAAGAGGATGTTAAAACTGTGTAATTTTCTTTAAACATATATGACCAACTCAAATTTCAAAATTGTCTGGGGAAGATTTTAGAAAAAAAAGCTGTAGAATGAAGAAAAGTGGAATATAATCTTAGTAATAATATCTGTCAATTTTTCTAGATGTGCAGAATTCTGAATTACTCTATGTCTGCAAAGATACACAAAGGAAAAAAAAAGAAAAGTGTTAGAAGTTGGAAATGTTAACATGTGGGATAAAATTTCAACCTCTACTACTGAGCTCTACTGTCTTTTAGGTAGAGTGGCATAGAAGACAGAACAAAATATACTGAGCATAATTTATATTATATAATTTACAAGCATAATTTAGATTATTAACCTCAGGAAATGACAGGCTATTACCAAAAAATTAACTCAGATGCTTATGAATTGTTAGAAGCAGATGCTGAGTGACCACACGCATCATAGAGGTAAAAGTCATTGTAAGAAACTTGCAAGAAGCTAAGCTTGGGTGGTAAAGGAGGAAAAGAGGAAAGCAGTATAAAAAATAGTTCAACTGTAGCTTTGTGCTTCTAAGATTTCTTTGCTTGAAAAGTAAAGCCGCTGGGAAACCCAGAAAGGAAAAACTTGTGTCAGCTAAAACAAATTTAAAAGAATGAGTGAAGGAAGCTTTCTATGTGTTGCAAAGTGCTATCACTAAAACGGATTTCTTTTAACCAGAAAATGAAAGAAATAGTTGCACATAAGTCTATGATATTTTTTGGTGCACAGGGAAAGACCTTTAAGGAAATGTTTCAGGCCTGAAAAAATTATTGCAGTCAGGCTTTGGACCTCTTAGAAGTGGATTTAATGAAACTGCTGACACTACCTGAGCTATAGTTAAATAAATTGCTTCTGTCCTGGTGTAATGAATAACCTCAGCATCAGGGAGCTTTCCTTTCATACAGAAAGGGGAAAAAATGTCAGATTTCCTATTTTTAAACTTTCTTTCAGTTATTCATCTTTCTTTCTTTTTCTTTATGCAAGGTATCTGCATACCTAAATGTCCTGTTATTCAGAAGTTGTGCAAAAGTCCTGTGACATTATACCTCCGTAGTAGTACAATGTATAAGACCTGTCTGGTTATTATCTGTGCCACCCAGTAGTTTAAAGTGTTGCTCTCTTTCCAGACTTCCAGCAGATAGCCATTATCTCAGGCTCATGTGCCCTACCTATCTATCTCACATTCACAAAATATATGGGGTTCCAGCTGCATGAGAACAGTCTAAACATGAGCAAATTGGTCTATTTTCTTCTTAATTTCGTGAACACAGTTCTGTAAGGATCTGAAAAGAGCATATCACCTAATGGCTGGATTGAGTTGACTGTTTGTAATATAATTAAGGTTTAGAAAACAAACATCGACATTTCTGTCATTTCAGATGAGAGGTTTTGTTTATTCTGGTTTTATAACATGGTCATAATTACCCTTACAGAAGGAAACTGGCATGTGGTAGCTTCTTTACAGGGCCCCTGAGTTTAACTAGTGACTGTCTCTTTGAAAAATTTATAACAAAAAGACTTACAGGAGCAATTTGAATGATTAGAATAACAAGGTTAATTTCAAGAATAATTAGAAATCAGCATGCAGTAAAGCCTGATAGAAAAAAAAAAATTGCAAAATCCCCTCTATTTTTGAAAGCAATGTGAAAGCAACTACTATGGTAGCAAGCAGCAACATTCCAGGCATCCATATCAGTGAATAGTTTCCACTGTCACTGGTGAGACTTCAGTCACGTCTGTTGAAAATTTAATTTTTAAGGGCCAAAATATGATCCTGCAATGCCACTTGAAGTGTTTGCAATACCTTGCCATCTGTTTTCATATGTGCTGGATTTGGCTTGAGTAGAGTCAATTTACATCACAGTAGCTGGTATGGGGTTGTAGTTTTTATTTGGACTTGTCAGGAAAATTAATCCATGATATCAGAGGTTTTTGTCCGAAAAGGAGACAGAGTCATTTGAAAGAGGGAGAGAAGCCATGTGGCATCTGAAAACAATGTTGGTAATACAGAGATGTTTTCATTATTGCTGAGCTGAACTTGCACAGAGTCAAGGGCTTCTCTGTCCTCACCCCATTGTACCTGCCAGGATATAGAGGGAGGGAACACAGCTAGAAGAGCTGACCCCCACTGGATCAAAGGGATGTTCCATACCATATGGTATCACACTCAGCATAAAAAGCTGGGGATGAAGGAGAAGGGGAGGGAGGAACACTCAGAGTGATGATGCTTGTCTTCCCAATACACTGTTATATGTGATAGAGCCCTGTTCTGGAGGTGGCTGAACACCTTCCTGCCCATGGGAAGAGGTAAATGGATTCCTTTTTTTTTTTTGCTTTGCTTGCACAATTTTACCTTTAACTCAAACTGTCTTTATTCTCCCCTTTAATTCTTCCAATTTTCTCCCCATCTCACTGGAGGGGAGTGAGTGAGTGTGTGGTGAGGCTTAATCACAACAATAGGTCTAGAACAAGATGTGATGTTTAGCTGGCCCTTGTAACACAAGAGTTGAAATAATAGAATAATATTAATAATATTAATAATATTATTAATAGAATAAATAATAGAATTTATAAAACATTCTCAATTCAAAGGCTTTCTGTGATGTCTTCTAATCTTACCTACACAGAGGAAAGTAAGGTAAATCAAATATGTACAGTACATACAGGCAGAATATTATTAGCTTAATTGGAGATCAATCAAATGAGTTCCAAAATTAGTTTACAATCTGTCCCAAGAGACATTAGGGATATGGTTTTATATTGTATTTGAGAGTATAGCAATTATTCTTTATGAAATTATGGCTAAAACTGGAGACACTAAATGAATAAATTCCTATGAGGTCTCAGCTGCTAGGATTAAGTTCACATGGGAACAGTTATCACTTTTTTCCCACAAGTGGTTGATTTGGAGAAATATAAAGTGAGAGAAAATAAGCAAACATCTTTTTCCTTTTTGTTATAGGATGTAAATATGTTTGGAGGGATTTTTTTTTAGGTCCAGCTAAAACAAACTTATCTCAGTATAGTCTTTGTATCACTGATCATGTCAAATGCTTAAACTGAAAAAGCCAAACAGATTTTTTCATTACTTGGATTTTAACCTAAAATATACATTTTGGGGGCTATTATGACTGGAACATGACTGGCATAGGCACCCTTTATGGTCTTTCACATTCAGCTGATATGGATTGTTTTGCTTCCATCTTTTTCCCATTGAGAGTTTTTATTTTGTCTCTGTAATGTAGAAGCCTTCCTGAAGTGTGACTCCCCACAAAAAAAAAAAAAAAAAAAAATATATATATATATATATATATATATATATAAAATAAAATAAAAAATTCACATAGGCATGGTATAATTTTATTTTATTTAACAAATTGCCAACTTTGTATTTTAGTTCAGTAAGTCTTGCTAGTCTCTTTCTAATGTGCTACAGTTGTATTATTGACCAATACTGCTGAACTAAGACAGCAGCAGCAACTTGTGCAGTGCCAGATCTCACTTGCATCATTAGGGATGGTCTGTGAAGCAAATGTCATTAACTTGTGAGGAAAGGAAGCAAAACTGACAAATCCTCATTGACAAACTTCCCTTCATTTGTTCATCAGTCTTCATTAAATAGTAAATTTAATATTAACATCAATGCATAAGACAAGCCACTGAAGTTTTTCATTGTGTAAATTAATGCTGGGTAAAATTAAACTTGCCTTTGGGTTTAATTTAAAAATTAGCATTGAAATGCTTGTATGCTGTGTTGGGAAGCCTAAATTAATGGTAGATAATGGAAATAATGAGACGGCTGCATGCGTGCAGATGCACTGTAGTTCACACAGTGAAATGTTAATTAAATGTTACCAGTGCTGGGAAATCACAGAAATTATTTCTGTTCTTCTGTCTGGCGCACAATATGAAAAAACATGGAACAGTGATGCAACAGCAGAAGTCAGGGGCTTTCCATGCAGATTGTTCACTTAGATACACTGGAACAAAATAGTATTTTTCTTGAAGCAAATGTGTAATTCATTTCCACAGCTGAATGCATTAAAGCAAGACAAGTAGTAAATCCAGTGAAATCTCAGACAGGTACCTTTAAGCAAGTTCAGAAATCCAAAGCACAACATGGATTTTCCTACTAAGAGAGTATGCCTGCTGAGGGAGTGGTACTTTCTTGATATCATGTTCTTGCTGTTCAATTCTCCAAGCTCTGCATCATCATCTTGTTTCTGCAAGAGTACACCAAAACAAATTAGGTCAAGTAATACTTTAAAATCAAGAGTTATATCAGATTGAAATTATGTGTTATTGTCATTTTACAAACATGTATTCACTAACTCATTTCACATTTCAAAAATAGGTACTGGTATGAAATGAATAGAAAAAAAAACTCATAATTATTTCAAAATTGACAAAATGCATTGTCATTCATTTAAATTCTGTTCTTGGAATATTTTCTTGAAAGCTTTTTTTTTTTTAATACCCATGATTGGTAAGAAACATTCTTCCCTGCTCTAGGCTACTGTCTCTATGGTGAGAAATATGGGTTGGAAGTGGCTGAGCAGAGAATAGCTAAGTTAAAGGAATCAGGAAAAATTAGAAACAAGAACCAAAATAGGTGTTCTACTTGATTACAGAATGATTAAAAATGCAAATAGTATTATTGTAGAAAACCTGTCAGCATAATTTTTTTATCAGGACAATATCTTCTCCTCAAGTGCAGAGGAATATTTTCAGCTAGCCTTTTCATATGCAAGCAATTCTCTCCCCCTGGATTTAGACCTACATGCACAAGAAAATCTGCCTTTCTGGAATATCTGTGTGTGCAATATGATTTGATGTCACCATCTATGCTATTTCTTTAACAGACTGTCTGGAGCTTCCAAGGAAATGAGTAGCTCACACTTTCTAACCAGAGAGACAAAATTTGGAGCTGCTGTGATACTCAATAGCCTTTACCTAAGAAGTCTTTTTCTAGACTTTGTCTTATTGGCTGTTATAAACAGAAAGGAATTGGATGCTACAATGAAAATGCACATAAAATACCTGTCTTTCTACTTTTTGTCTTTTTGACTCTAACAGTGGTGGGAGTTTGCACCACTCAATTAGTGGTTTGTCTCAGTCTCTTTTGCCTTCACTCAGAGCCAGGATTAAAAAATACAGGAAGGAAATGGATTTTCTCGTGTTCAGGCTTGGTTGTTCATTAAATCTTATCAAAAATACAGAGCTTTCAACAGCACTTCTACCCACCTGCTAGAAGTGAGGAAAATGGAGACAGATCCAGCTGCAACAAGGTCTCTTAAAGCTAAACAGTCCAACAGAGAATTAACACCTATGTTATTTATCCTTTTAACCCAATAACCAAATTCCCATGACCCTCAGTGTGACCCTGACTGAACAACCAGAAACTACTACCTGAAACCCATGAAGAAGAAGGAAGATGAGCACAGAAAGACACACCACCCAAAATCCTCCATCTTGTTCCATACCTATTACTGTATTATAAAACCCTCAAATTTAAAACCCTTTACCATGTGAAATTGCACACTTCTATGTAACTACACACCTGTGATTTTAATATCATCACTCAAATTTGGAAGCCTTCTCCAAGGCTCCAACAAGTGACCACAAGTATCTTTTCTTCCAGAAGGCTTTGAAACTTGAGAAGAAGAGGAGCCACCTATAAGTCCCAGAACGTCAACACTGATATTTCATACTTAAGTTTGAGAGAGTTACCCAAGTCTATTTTTAGGATCCAGCTCTAGACAGTATTAGTGCTTCCAAAAGTAAAAACACTAGCCGGATCACAATGCTATGCTGGGAAAAAAGCAGCCAAACATCAATCTTTCTCGCATATTTTGATTTTCATGTGAAGACAATTCCTCTTTGCAGAACTAAAAAAATTAACAGGACAAAGGTATTTTCTAATCTGGTTGATGATAGTGTAGGAAGTCTTAAATGGTCTTAGTAATGTGGACATCACAGACACACCTGAAGATGGTTATTCACCAAAACTGGACATGAATGAAGAAGTGAAATACCAGCCCAAGTAAAGCTATGAAAACGTATGCATTGTTCCCCATTTTTACTGAGTTGGAACCTGAGAGGATGTCTGGAGGTTACACTTTTCATTATGTACTTGGAACTATTTGCATAAAATTACGATGTTTTGAATGATCACAAAATTATTTATACTGAGAAAAACAAGGTTCAAAAAGACCTCTGTACTTTTACCAGAAAGCAGCTTTGATCAAAAGTTGCAAATGAAAATACTTGAACATTATTTTCATTTTTAAGCCCAGTAATAACACAAGTGAACATAAACCTAATAAAGTTATTATTCTGCATACAATCAAGAAACCAAATCAGCAAATGCATAGTTTATAGCTTTGTGTATGGGATATTGCTATTTACAAAAGTATACTCTAGACTTAGTGTTTCCTCACAGGATTTCACGCTTTGAGAAGAAATGTGGAAAACAGTGAACTGTTTAACAAAATGAACTATAAAACTCTATGTAACTCTATGTAACTTCAGCACCAGGAAGGAGTAAAATCTTGTGAATACATCATGTTAATCTTAATGTGACAAAAGAAAATGTAGTTTTCTCAGTCACATGTAAACGTGGCTTGCCTCTCTGTCCTTTCCAGAATGAAGATATTTCTGGTTTATGTTAAAATATACTAGAGTACTCCGTCTTGTGGGAAAAAATGGACAGAACTTGTTTAAAATACCCTTATTTAATTCCTTATGTCATCTTATTTTATGAAGGTGTTTCCATTCACATTTTGAGAGAGTGCTGTGTCCAGAGACCTACAGGCACACCCATCAAGGTGAATGTATCCAACTGGGGATAGAGTCCTATGTGAAACAGCTGACTTATTCACAGATCCTCATGAGAATTGCATTTCATTTCTTTGAAGTCATTCTTTTTATTCCTTTTTATTTTTTTTTAAATCCCAAACCAGTGCTCTATTCAATTTTCTTCTTCATGCCTCTTCAGCTCAAATATCTTTTGTCACTTAATGGACCTGGTCCTGATGCACAATGAGAACAATCCACTTTTGGAAAAAAAACATTTACTGGAGCTTATGCAATGCAGCTTCTACTGGTTTTGAGCAAACTTGCCAGAGTTAGTAGGAGGTGAGCTATTACAAAGCATTAGTAAAGCGCTGCCTCGTAAGTGGCCAGTGTTAGCCTCCCTGAGCTCTATTTTACTGCAGGTGGTTTCAGGGTTACTCAGGTACAACTACAAGAACAGCAATAAAGCTCTTTTATGCTGCTTTGACACCACTGGATTGTCATACTACAGTTATAACTGTAATTTACACCTACTTTATATGTTTTTGTGCTGCTGGTGTTCTGAGAAGCCTTGGTATGAATATGGATCACTGAGTATTAGATTCCACTTCTGAAATTATTTCTTTTCTGCCTAGCCTCCCCCTGGTAAGCCCTCATCTTTCTCTTTGGCTGACCTTCTTTAAAGAAGGCATGTGACCATTGCACTGCTCAGCACCTAGGAGACATTTTATGTGATAGATTTGTTCTGAAAAGCTTGCAATCAACATATAAGCAATTAGAGGCCATTTTATTTCCTGGCAGCATTAAGGGCTCCTGCTGTTTGGTTTAGTACTGGCAGATGCAAATAAGGCTTTGAAAGGATCACTGTAAGTCATTCAGACTGATGTAGTCCTTTCATTCCCCACAATGCAGACAAATCCACACGAAAATCTGTCTCACATGATATCGGTAGTCAGCCAAAGCTCTGTCTGTGGATTTCTTCATTTACGGTGGAAACCACATACTATTTAACAGAAAGAAAAAGAAAAGAAAATAAAATGCAGAGCAGTATCCTTGGAGCCCAAATGACAGGCGAGTTGTGTTAACATGATGCAGGAGTTTTAATTACTCTGAGCTTGCACCTTTAGAGCTAGCCATTTCTCAGCCTAATTAACCTGTCCTATTGTACAGCCCATGTAAGGCACAAGGCAATTAACATTTGTATAATAAATAAACAATTAAGAAATGTTTTGATTTCTGGTTACACTTTTTGTTATTTAAACTGCACTGTAGTTTCTGCCTACGAGGAATTTGCTTTTTTAAATGCTTTGCATTTCATTACCAAGTGTCTCCTGCCTCTCTTGCACCATATATAAAAATAAAACTATAAAAGGTTTGCATCATTTCACTGGTGCAAAAAGAAAATAACAAAGATCACAGGCAACCATAATCCTTTAAAAACTCGTGTCATAAAGTATTGTTTAATTGCATCAAATCTTTAAAGAAATAGTGAGAATGTTTTCTAGTTTTATTTTAGCATTTATTGTAACCAAGAACAAACACTTGCCCAGATTTACAAGTTAGATTTACCCCATGCCTTTGTTAGCTAATATTTGCTAGGTCTCTGAAGCGCTGTCATTCTAGAATATTGACATACCTTTTCTTATTAATTTTTCTGATAGCACTAACAGTTGTATATCCTTCCATTCCTGAGTGAATTTTGCTAGGTGTAGGTACAAATTTTGTGGGAAAGGAGTAGAATTTTTTACCAGTGATGGTCTTAGGTAATTTTTTATAGGTCTGATAATGGCCATCACTTTGATTAGCTCCATAATTCCTTAATGGATAACTGCAAAATAATTCTAATTTATAGGTCCCATAGGTTATCATTATTACACAAGAATGTCATAGCAAAATGTGCCTCATGGAATCATTCAGGCTGTAAATGGAACTAGTTAATCACATCTATTAATGTCATTTGCCTGTTAATGAGTAGTTAATAATCAGTTAGTGATATCTATTCAAGAAGTTTATGGTACTAGTTTCATAATGAGGTCCCAGTAGCTAAGTTCTTATGTGAGTAGAACCATTGAGGTCAGTGATGTCCTTCACAGGCAGGAGGGTTACTGCATTATACTGTTGCACATCTTTGTAGAATTATACTACAAACTCATAGATGAAATATAAGGAAGGAAAGATTTTAAGATTCATAGATATTAAAAATATGCAACTGTCCAAGGATAAAATTGATTAGAGCTACCTTTAGGTATATGATTCCATTATATGTGTAACAACCAAAAAGAAAGTAAGTATGAAATGCGTGGCTTGTAATTATTGCAGTATATCCAAGTAGATGTATTACATTTCAGCTTCTAGTATTCTTTGGTTATGAAATTGAAATCATGAGTGCCTGTAATATCAAGTCATCTATGCTCAATCGTGTATTGAAAAAAAAACACCTTTCCAAAGCTTGCAAATTCTATAATTCTCTATTGAAAGTGTATATTAAAATTCTCTACTCTCTCAAATAATAAATGCAATTTCCACAACTTATGCATCATGAAAAGTTCAAGGATTATGCTAGCAAAAAAATCAAGACAAAAATTTCTAGGAAAGACATTAATTCAGGTAAAAAAATGGCTTAGGTGTAAATAACCAGCATGAAAGAAAAAGCAAAAGTTTTCATTAGATGTAACATGCTTCCTAATTTAACACCGTCTTATATAAAAAAGGCCTTACCACTTCCTATTGACAAAATACGCTGACACATACGCTGTCAATAAAATAAAATAAGTGAACGTCTTAGCATATCTGTCCCTCAGAGAAAATGTTATTTCTTTTTGCAGAAGTTATATGATATGAGAATACTCTGAGCAATAAAATGACAGAAGTCCCAGTGGACAGATGATATTTTCTGTGAGAAGCTGCCAGTGTAAATCATACCTGTTTCAGATTGCTGTGTGTTTATGTTTATTCTCCATGAGCTGCATACATCTTGGAAAAGGCTTGCATTTTCTATTTGAATTGTCAATGTGTCAATTTCATCTCATGCAAATTTGAAAACCTATATCATAACCATTATTCAAATCCCTATTAACATAGTAGTTTTCATTGCTTCCTAAGTGCTTTCCCACTTTCTTTGTAAGTAAGAAAACAATAAGAATGGTTCCCATCTGTTCTTTTATGATTTTTACTTCCAGACCATTTTAATTCACTCACAGTTTCTGACAAAAGGAATAGAGTGCATTCACAAACATCTGAAAATTCCCTGTAGGCTACATATCCTGGAGTCTGAAGTCCATTTTTTTAAAAAGAGTGTTTGTGGGAAAGCAGATGGAAACCTCTAGTCTCCACAGCAATTCAGCAGGTGCCATACAATAGTATGATTGTGAGAACAACAAAGTCATGTTCAGCAGGTTGAGAAAGTAGTCTTCAATAAATGCCAATGATATTTTACCCAGTAGATAACAGGTTATTGGATTTTAGCTAACAAAATTATTCATTCATAAAATGAAGACTGCAACTACATAGCAGGACTGAGAACTTCAAAGATTGGTATGTCCGAATTTTTACCTTATTTAGTAAATTTAGCTCAAAAACTGGTCTAGTTTATCCCAACTATGAAAGAGAAATAAGCAAGATTCAAAAAAACCAAAACTGACCATTCCTGTCTTATACAATGTTAAGTACCATGCTGTGACCATACAAGTAGAGTTCAGTTTGTTCAGCAACATTATTGTCTTGTGTTCTGACTGATCCTGTGAGCAAGAAATGATGAAATGGTATTCCATCTGGTTAAGCAGTTACTCTCTATAGTTTTTCCCTTTACTGTCAAATATCTCAAGCCTAAGCTACTTTATCAGTTTCCAAAGCAAAGAATAAAGAATGGTTGCATTAACCTTAGCAACCAAAAAATTAGCTTGTCTTAGAACTCCATACTACTAGCCTACTCTAATTTTCTACCCATCTTCTTGTATTCCGAATCACTGACAGGCTTGGGGCCATGACCACTACCTCTGGGGACCTTGTTGCAGCACTAACCACACTCCCAGTGATGAACTTTTTCCTAATACCCTGTTCAAAGTGTAGGTGAACAGGTGACATGGATATTTGACTTTCAACCACCTTTCATATACTCTACCTTTCACTTGATTAACACAATGCTTGCTGACATAAGTGGATCTGGGTTCAATATCTATTTTGCCTCAGTGAAAAAGTTCCAGTTGCTTTGAGTGACATTTAGCCCAAACTGAAGTGCAGGAAGACACTTGGGTACATGCTTTGTTCATGGGATTATTCCCATCAAAGTCAAATGGAAAATAAAGATGAAGTAATGTTTTTGGTTTTGTACTGAACTGGGCCTAGACATGTCAACAGGCGTTTTCCTAACTGATAATTTCTTAATGAGGGAACTGGACATGAACTTAGTTCCAGAGAAGATATGCTACATTATTGTGAAAAGAGATCTCTCCTGTACTATAAAAAAGCTCCTCAGATAAACCCAAAACTAAATGCAAGGATTTTGATATTGGTTGGTTCATGTTGTGAGACTACCTTAGGGTTGTGACCCTCTTCTGTTTAACAGGTGCACAACTGAGAGCAGAGCTGGCCTTTAAATTTAAATTATCGCTGAGTTAGTGCCAAATAAGTGAGCTCTTTAAAATCTACATGTTCAGGATTTACGGTATCATAATGTGCATAGGTTGACCCTGGAATTCCAACATGTTGGGAACAATAATTTATAGGTTCTTCTAAGAGTCTTTTCCTCTCTTTAACACTGGGCATGGCATATAGCTGCAATCAAAAGAGAGATAATGAAAATTACATTATTTATTATATTCTGTTTTATGTATTTGGACTGTTCAGCTTCCTAGGACTCATCCTACATTCTTTAAAATCAGTAGGTTGGCCTGTTTGCCTGCTGGAATTTAATTTACAGATGATACCTGATTTATTTTCAGTAAGAGCATGAAAAGTAGTTTTACTGCTAACCCTTAATTAATTTCTCAAAAATTTCTTATCACACAGCCCTTTTGCACACAAACTGCATTTTAGACTATTTTCATTTTATCCCAGTCCTGTTCAGACTGCCTTATGCAATTTCAAGATTTTTGCTCCCAGCTAAGTGCAGCATGTTTGAAAAACACATGATGATTCCCATCAAATTCATAGCACTGTCTTTTAT
>PYHW01010620.1:4077414-4090760 GCA_013186435.1 Turdus rufiventris | reverse complement strand
GACTTTTACAGAGAGAGCTTGGAATGAGAAGGATTTATGAGTATCTTTCATGTAAGATCTAATTCTACTCTAGAACTAGTGTAGATACAGTGCACCCAAAATCCAGACGGAGAGAAACTGGAAATTCCACGAATTTGGAGTCATCAGGTGCAAAGTCTTTGGGAAAATAACAACTTTTGGATCCAGCTGCTGTCAGAAATAGTTTGTCAGTGTAGAGCAGCGCATGACTTAGGAAAGTGACCAACTCTCTATTTACATAACCCACAAGTCACTCCATTATTTCTGAATCCAAGCCATGGGCATGATCTTTGCACAAGCTGACTGAATCTTTGACAGATGATGAAGGGTTGTCAGTGTTTCTGTTCACTTTCAGGCTATTTTGTACTTTAGTGTGACATTTTGAATATTTGATTTCTTAAACTGAGACAGCATAGTCAAATTTTTCTATTTATTAAAGTTTTTTAAAGGCTTTGTCAAGAAATCTATTTGACAGTATGAAGAAAATGCGACAAATATGTTATATTATTTGATAATTTCTAATTTATATACTTGAGATTTTCAAAAGAACTGCAATGAGATATAACTCTCAATTAATTTGAAATGCTGACTTACTTACAATGTTCTGGAAATCCTGTCTTAATATCTCCCAGAAGTGAAATTGATTAGATTCCCAATGAATTCTAAGCTGTTTTCTGAAATCTCTTCCTGATATATACTTTTGCAATATGTTACTTTCTCTCTCTCTTCATTTAAGTCAGGGACTAGTGCTTTTTTCAAGGAACTGTCTTAGTTACAGAGGGGAAATCAGACTCTGAAAGAATTTGGTCTAGAAGAAATTTTCCAGGTGTACTTCTAGGGCATATTTCATCCTAGACAGGTAAATAAAGATAAAATCAAATTTTGGATGAAAATCTAGATCTGGACACATTGCAGACCTTGAAATTACACAGGAAGCATAACTGAGACTCAGGTGTGAATGATGAGAAGTTCAGTACCAATCTTAATATAGCCCATCAACTAAAACCAGTGCTTTATTTTTTTGCATTTTCATCAGTGTTACCATTCAATGAAAAAGGGTAAAGACAAGTTTTGAAAAGGGTTTTGCCCTCTCAATGTACATTTTCATAATGTGATGCATTTTACTGGCAGCTACAGAAGAATCTTTTAAACTGGCAATGCATTTACATTTCTTTCTTGAGTCATGCACACAGGTGGTCTCAGAGGGTGCTGCACAGCTTAGCTAATGCTCCTGGAGATCCCTGAGTACAGTCCTCCACATATACCTGAAGCAGGGTGAAGAATCTAGCTCTCACACATGCTGGGCTCTCCAGCAGCCTATGGAGTGAAATAGTCTCTTCTCACTGCTGAACTGAATATAGCTCCCCTCCATCCCTCAGTACTTTGTACTTTGGCTCCACTCAGGTGTAGGACACTCAATTGTTTTCATTGTTAAATATAAAGGATTTGATAGACAGAGTCTCTGAAACATTATCCCACCCAGAACTGCCATGTCAAGTTTGGCCACTACAAAATAGCAGTAAGGGTTGAAAGGTCTCAATATAATTTCAAAACAACTTCAGTGTAAAAGCTTATATCTTAATTTCAAACCTACCTTTTCTAACTCTTTGAGATGAGAAGAAATGCCTCCAAAACTCTATCTGAAGGACTGACTGCACCAAAAATAATGACAACACTGTATAGATATAGTTGTCATCAAACAAATGATCTAAGTTTATCTAATATATAAAACTAGAGTAAAAGTCAGCTCTAAATAAAATATTTAATTTGAAGAATAGTTCAGTGACTTGTGCAGTCGCAACACAGAGATGTTTTGATGATATATGCAGTTGTTGTACCATGGCACTTTTTAAAATATGCCATTATTCTGCCTAAATTCTCTTGTGAAATAATTGTAACTTAATGAGCAGACATAAAATTTCCACCAGTGAAATGGCAGTGAGGAAGAATTTTCTTTCTCTTGTTACTGATATTTGTTTGACTTATATTAAAAAATACTTTTTCTTCCTGAACACTAAAAGGAAACAGTTAAAGACATTGAGGTCCTTTTCCCTTCTTTAAGTTGCACATAACTACAGTAATTTCTCGACCATAAGGTGCACCAGACTATAAGGCGCACCTCTGGGAGTTGGCAAATTTTGTAACTTTGTACATTATATAAGGCGCACCGGACTATAAGGTGCACTTTTTTTTGGCCGCAAAGATCTGTGCCGCTCGCAACAAGGTAACATATTAGTAACGGAATCCCGCGATCGTGGAGTTTACTGGCAGGTGCTCAATTTGCAAACATTTTTCACAGATTGGTGTAGCCTTTAAATGCAGCCCCAAGTGCCCTCCCTGTGTGCGGGGCCCAGAACTCTCACCCGCCCCCGGCTGGCAAGGTGGGGCTCGGGGCTGCCGTGGCTCGTGGCTGCTGCGGTTTGGGGTGGCCACAGCTCACACCTCAGGGGTGCTGCGGTTCAGGGTGGCTTGGGGCCCATGGCATCATGGTGGTGTGGCGCTGCCCGCTCCCTCTCTCCCTGTGTGGCTGCTGCTGGCTGGGGGCTGGCCGGTGCTGCCCAGCCCACGTGGCCGCTGCTGGCTGGGGGCTGGCCACTCCCACCCCCCCTCACGGCTCGGCGCTCCCGGGCAACCCCCCACCTTGTGGCTTGGCTCACAGTACGCACTTTTTTTTTGCAGCGAGGAGCTGCGCTGCATGCAACAAAGTAATGAATTACTGGCAGATGTTCAATTTGAAAACATTTTTCACAGATTGGCGTAGCCTTTAAACGCAGCCTCTGGTGCCCTCCCCATGCTGCGGGCCCCTGCACTACCACCCGCCCCTGCCACCAGCTGGCACGAGTCGCGGCTCCTGGCTACCACCGCGCGTCCGCGGGTCCCGGCTTCCCCTGCCAGGTGGCCGCAGCTGCCGCTGGCCCAGGCACTCCTGCCTGGCGCTGACTGGCGCAGCTTGGCTTGCATCTTGGCTGCCATGGCTGCCAGTGGCTCCTTCCCCCCATACCCAGGCTGCGGCTGCCGGCGGCGTCTTTCCCCCGTGCCTGGGCCAGGGCCGGCGCCGCCCAGCTTCTTGTTCCCCCGGGGCAGAGGCTGGGGCTGGCAGCAGCTCCCTCCCTTCCCATGTGGCGGCAGAGGCTGAGGCCAATGCTCGCTCCCTCCCTCCCCACACGGCTCCTGCCGGCTGCAGCCACCTGCTCCAGCCCTCCCTCGCGACTCAGCGCTCCCACAGCACTGCTCCCCCATCGTGGCTCACACTTCTAGGTTGGCAAATTTTGCAACTTTGTCCATTATATAAGGTGCACCAGACTATAAGGCACACTTCTGGGTTCGGGGAAAAATTTTAGTCAAAAGGGTGCACCTTATAGTCGTGAAATTACTGTATACCCTCATTCATGAATTGTTAAGAGACAGATAAAGACAATCAATTATTAAGTCCTAGGAAACTGTGGGAGGCTCAAGAAAGAAAAAAAATGTTAACTCTAGATGGTTGGACATTAGTAAGACAAAGTAATACATATGGTCTAGGTATCTTGGGGGATAGAGTATGAATTTTATAAATAAGGAGTTGCAGTGTCATATAATTCATGTAAGTACACTAATCTCTACATGTAGAATTCGCTTCAGAAAGATTAAAAATCATCTTTTAAAGTCTAAAAAAGAAAATGACACTAAAGTTTTAAGACATAACACTAGCTAGAAAACAAAGACACAGGGATTCTAATAATAAATCAATTAAAATGTGCTACATGCAAATATGATGAAAAAGAAGATTTACCTCTTATTTGAAATCTTCAGGCATTGTTTTCACAATTTATTTTTTACCAGGAATACACTTTCCAGAAAGGATCAGTCTAATTGGAGAAGAAGACCGAATATTATAAATTCTAAAAAATTGTCATTTGAGTAAGGAAATTAGGTCATAATGGATGCAGACTGACACAACAAGAAAATATTTTTGAAAAAAGTGGTCGACTCCTGAAAAATATTGAAAGGCATATCAAGACCTCCAGCACCACTTCTTATACATGATAAAATTTAACAAATTCACAGCTAGATTTTATGAACTCCTGCACACAATTTGGAATACATACACAGTGCTGGACTCTTCATAGATAATATACAATAAATATCACAAGCAATAGTATCTGATAAAGATGTCAAGATCATAACACCTCTTATGATAGTAAAGAGCAGCTCAGAGGAATGGCAACCAGGTATTTGAATGACTGAATTTAAATCTTACTGAGGACACTGCCATGGTGTTTTCCTCCTGTCCCCAACATTAAAAAGAAAGAAAATCCTTGCAAGGGAGTAGGAATTTAAATTACTTTTTTTTAGATATTTTTTGAGTAACTGGAGCCTGCACAGTGTGGAATTGATGTAGATACAAAGTGGAATCAGTTCTTGAACTTAGGATATGGAACTGAGAAGAGATATGGCTAATTGAAATTACTCGTGATGAAAACTTGAAAGTATTCTGTGCGTCTTTACACAAATAAAGCTAGGTTAAGCATTAAAAAGTCAGCAGACAATAACCAAAATGAAATCACATTTGAGAATGACATATAAAATAAGGAGCAAGATGGAAACCACAAGAGTAGGCAACTCTCTATAACTGAGAGTGAAAACAAAAAACTGCATAAACTGAATAACTTGATTCGTGTGACAATATAAATTCAACTAACATTCTGTAAGATTTTTAGATCAAAAATAGTATGTGGGACACTGGGATTCCACTTGATTTTACATAAAAATATTATAAGCCAGATGTTAAGATGTGATGTTGAATCACTTGTTTATGTTGTATCATCTGTATGGATGGTTGGTCCACCGCCTATGTCTGTTTCTTACAGGATGCCGTGTCCAATGTAATCAATTCCACTTCATGAAAACATTAATCATTAAACTGGGAAGAGCAGGTAAAAGGAATTCAGTGGCAAGAACATTGTTGCAAAAAGACACTATCACACTCTGGCCTGTGAACAAAAGTTACACAAAAAGTTTAGAACAAAAGAACTTACTAGAAACCATGATCAGCAGCTTCTATTTTGCATCTAGAACTAATAAGCTGATACATAAACTTTAAATAATAATGAGACACACAAAAAATTTTCTCATGTAAGCTTTTTAAAACAAAGTATTCTTAAATGGAGAGCAATTAAAATATATGTCTGAAGGAACCTGGAATTTCTGTATTGTATAAAATTCTATTATATATAGTTTCACTGTGATCTGGCACGAAATAGAACAATTTCTACAAATGAATCATTTTCGGAAAAATATATTTTAAGTAACTATATGTTACATTTTTATGTAAATCAAAATTTCACCACTGACTTTCATATTTTACTTTTATTATTAATATCTGTTATAAATTTTGAAACAGCCTTTTAATAGAAATATAACAATATTATTTTATGATGTTTGGAACTCCTGATTTTATACTTGTCTGATCTTCTTAACAAAAATATGTCAAAATTGATAGTTTACTGCAAAGAGGTAATTAAGTGAACACACAACTTTCTATCTTGGAAGAAAAATAAGCTCTAGTAAACTGCTTTCACTTCTCTTCCTGTGATTTATTGTGAATGGATGGAAGATTTTCAAATCTGTCATGGTTATTTTATACTTGTTTACCTTAACAACTTTTTATTAGGTAGAAATCTGCTGTATTTTGGAAAAAAAATCTTGATTGAGTACTAGAAGTGAAGATACTGCAAAACAAATCTGAGTTTGGTGTTTCCCTTGTCTTTGTCTAAATAACAGTAAACAATAACTTGGAAAACTCATCTTTCTTTTTCTCGCTCATAAACACACACAGTGTAGACAAAGTCTTTTTTGTTTTGCAGCTGGAAGAGACAAACATCAGAACCAATACTTAGATGATTAAATAAGAAAAATAATAAAAATTCAATTAATTTGTATTTGAATTGTCTAAATGTTTAGAATTACTCTCTCATTTATTTGAATGGTAAAATACAACAATGTAAAAGTAGATAATTTCTTTCCTTTTTATTTTTATTGATGTAAAGCCATTATAAACACATTGTGAAAACATTAAACTGAAAGTCAACTCCAGCACCTCTGTTCAAGAGAGAAAGCATTTCATTGACGTTGATACAGAACACTGTGTAATAGGAAATATTAATTGCCAATCAGATTGAGAGTTTTGTGAATGGATTTCCAAGGCCATGCCTACACTAGAAAGTGGGGTGACATGCAGGAGAAACAGACATCTAGTCACCTATGATTTACCAGACTTCACACTGGCTCTCTTCCTGGTCACGAGGACTGAAGGTCCACTTGCAGTTCCAAGCTCATTGTGCACACCCTGGGGAGAGGTTTTAGTTCGGCTTTATCTGCCCCTGCACTCCTGGAATGCTCCACAACACATGACAAATTCTAGTCCAGAGTTTCAGTTTCTTAATAGATCTGTGTTAAATTTTGTGAAGAGAAGAAATATAGCTTCAGGGTCTCTTACAGCTATGTGAAATGGCAGTCACTGGTAAAATCCCTGAGGTTTGGCAGCTCAACTTCTGTCATTGTTAAAATCCTGTTTTAATGCAGTTTCATCTGTTTGTGTGTGTTGTGCATGTGTGTGTATTAGTGTGCATATGTGTGTACTTTTGCATGAGTTAATTATAAGGCAAAGCTAATTATAAGGCTAAGTTTAAGGAACATTTTTTAGATTTGTTTGTTACATTATTTAAATTATTATCTACTCTCAGAATTACCAGTGTCAAGGGAAGATTGTCTCTCCCTACCTCCCTCACACTACTGCGCACTGTGTTCCATGATATAAACTAATTTCCAAATGAGTGATTTCTCACCGTGACTATATGGAATTTATGATCTTCTAATATAGTTTATTTCTACATTAATTGTATTTAACTATTATTTATGGTGTTTTCACTCTATGTCCTGCTTCTTCTTGACTTCTTTTTCTTTCCCCAATGTAGGTATGACCCTCTTTGCTCCTGCACATGAACCTTCTGTTTGGGACTCTGCTTTTGGCTACCACCAGCATTTTATTATAGCATGGTGATAAACCAGGTGTCATGGTCTCATTTTGTGTTCCAGGGGCTGAGCCACCTGCTTAGATTGCTGTCTCATGAGAACCTCCACAGCGTAATAACCTTTGTTTGTATTGTTTGTGACTTTACCAACAATTCATGCTTATGTCTTTTAGTGTGTCCATAGCAAAATGACTCCTGAATATCTAGGTATGGAAAGGTAGATGTGCAAACAGTTAAAATATAGATTAGTGATAGAGACAGATAAACTTTAATGAGTGCTATGTATGGAAACTGTTCCTCTTTCATGTTAAGTTAAACTTTACACTTTCTGGTCACTTTTCTTTCAGTAATTTCAAAAAATCCCTTTTTAATAATCCATGTTTCTACAATGAGAATAAACTTCTAAGTAGAAAAAACTGAAGCAAATACTCATTACTTAGAAAATGTTGAAAGGAACAAATGTTAAACTTTCAGAACCTTAAAAAACATTCCTTACCAACAGTTACATTCCACAAAGTCAGTCATTCCTTGCAAGTCTCTGTTTTGGTTCATTTGCTTTTGTCAGCTTACACAATTCTGTAAAACAGTCCTGAGCAGCTCAGAAGTGGAATTGCTTTTCTTTATTTTGAATATTACTTTTCCTTACATTTCCCACCAAACTTTATAATGGTTCTGCAGTTTTATGGCTTCTCATAGTTTTGTTGTGTTTTGGTTTTTTTTTTTTTACTTTGCAAATATACTGAAAAGTGAAGATATTACATGCACTGTAGTGTTTTGAAAGTATGTGGTATTTACTGCCCAAAGCCTTTAGAAATATTTGTGGAAGGAGGAAAGTCAATGATCCAAAAGCTCACTGAAATCAATGGGAGACTTTCCATTAAATTCAACGGGCTTTCATCCAAGCTGTTTGTAGTTATAGGTTGACATTTTGAAAGCTGCCTAAGGGGTCTGGAAGCCTAATACTCATTAAAATTAACTGGGCATCTAGCTTTACTGGGGTGCTCTGGAAGTCACTACTAGAGCGTACATATGAATAAATGAATGACCTGTTTATGACAGTCAGTTACATTACACCCCCATGAATCTATAGGCATGTGTCTTCCACATCAAAGAAATGTTTTTAGATTTTATTGCTTGATAAGGACCATTTTCCTGCAGAAAAGTATTCTCTAAGTTAAAAAGAGAGATTAATATACAAAAAAAATTATTTTAGAATTGAGCAAAACTGATTTATACAATGGTTTTTTAAATCAATTTAAAAATTTTAGGTTTGTTTTTAAAGAAATATTCTTAAATATCTAGAATTTAATTGCAATGTGGACCAGATCACTGTACTGAACAAACAGTTGATTCCATAGATTACCTGATAAATTATCACTTTTCTTTCTCCACCAAGGAGTCAGTGATATTCTCGTTTATGACTATATCGATGTCTTCATCTAAATATATCGATATAGTGTTTAAGCATCCCAAAAATATTCAGACAGTAGCCTTTAATTTGAAAAAGTTGCTTGGACTGTTACTGACAAATCCTAGAAATGCTCTAGCATTTCCTGTGGATGCTGTGCCACATTAAAACAATATATATGTATATATCAGGTGAGTCACTTCAGCTGCAGTTGTTCATACAAGCTATTTAAAATCTAATCAAATTTGTGAATTATGTTGATTTCTTCTAAAGGTCACTTGTTAGAGTAGCATGAGGTTTCATTGTAATACTTTTGAGCTAACCTTTGATTTTAATCTGACCTGTAGTCGCATTCATATGTTTATAGCAAAAAAACAAACAAACAAAAAAAAAACCCAAACAAAAAACAAAACAAAAAAAAAAAAAGATGACTGCTAACAATAAGTATTTTTAAGGGATTAGAAATATTAAAAGTCTTTGGAAGCTAGATATACAAAATTTTAATATTTGGAAATAAAATTACATTGTTAGGGGGTCTGAATTATGGGATGGATCAAAATAAATGTAACACCTGTTTCAACAAAATACTTCTGTGCACTTGATATGTGGTTCAATAGTAAGTTTGATTTTATTTAAATTCATAATGACTCATAACATTATTTTTCAAAATTATTTATTGTGTTATTGTGTGTTACCATAAAATCATCACACAGTCAACAGAAGTGTATAAGGAATACTCTTGTTAGCAACAAGAAAACATACAATGGGGCCAGATGGAAGCAGGTAAATTATTTAAAATCATCTCAAGTAATATTACATAGAAACCATTTAAAAATTGTATTTGGATTAAAATTAATGAGTGTGCATAAATAGCTGGTCAGCTGAAGCTAGTCAGCTGCTTCCTGGAACTGTGAAGTTTATTCAGGTGCAATTACATTCGTGTTTCAAGAAAACAGCAGCTTCCTGCTTCACTCCTAGTGGGAGATTTTGTGTAATGCCAAATGAATGATGATAAAATCAAATTCCAAGAGTATGACCAGCTATTGCCATTTTTTTATTAGCTTCATGTTATGTTTCCTATAGGTCCTTGATTACTTTCTGCTTTTGAATTAGCTACTGGCCTGCCTTCTTGGTTTAAGAATTGGTGTCAATTCAAATACAGGTTAAAAAAAGAGAAGGAAGCTATTTCTTGCAGTACAAAAAGCCCTAAACAAGGCAGAAAATATCTTACAGTAAAAACAGTACAAAAACCAGAAAGTACATAATTAAACTGAATTGGAATGAAATGCAATTGCAAATGTGTCTACTGAACTATTTTATGACATTTTCTGTAATCAGATTTCCTCTACTGATAGTCTGTAATTAGTTTCTATGGGTGCAATGTTTTTCAGTTTTAATGGGGGTGACTGATGTAAAATGCACATATTCATGGAGGTACAACACCAAAACCATTGTAGGTTTCAGCACAGATAATTGTTTAGATCTCTAAATGTCTTCCAGAAATTCCTCTTAAAGTAGAACAATTATCTCTACTCTTCCTCATTAACAAGAAAGGAGACCATTTCTTCTTTAGGACTTGAGAAGCTTCTCAGACTGATGCCTTTAGAGGAATCCATGAGCATTTTTTTTATTTTTAAGTGCAGATCACAGCTCAAAATACTGCTATCAGTCCAAGAACTGATCATGCATTTCAGGGTAGCTGCTCTGTGCCATGCTGTTGCCAGTGATCTGTCAGATTCCTATTTATTCACTTCTCAGTTCCTATTCTAATAATCATCTTCTCTAGTTTAACTAATAATTTCCCATTAAGCATCAAATGTTTTCTGAGCTTCCAAGTAGATTATATCTAGATTAGAACTGTTTCCCTTGTCTAGAAAAGCAATTATCTCCCCAATGAAGGCTATCAGATTAGTCTGGCACAATTTGTCTTTGTCAAACTGAGGCTGCATTTTATAACATTTTCACAATACCTCTGTGCCTTCATTCCTTCTTGTTGCAAAACATAGTCCAGACAGAGCCACAGTTGTATATTAGTGTCTTAAATATGTGCAATATTTAATATCTCTTTCTCTATTTTGGTATTTTCTGGAACATGATGGATTTTGCTCCTCTGCTAGAGGACCTGCAACATTGTGCCAGTATTATTGTGATTCTGGGACAGCAGGAATCTATCTCAGTTTTTGTACATGAAGCAGTTTGTTTTTCTCCATGTCAAATGGTCATTTGTGCCCCATATCATCCCTGTAGCTTCACTGAAGATTGAACTTCAGCACAGACCTTTCTTAATCCTTATCCCCTCTTCCCCTGACACCGTTTTCACTTCATCTGAATTCTCCTTTATTTATAGACTATCAGTATGTTTAATTAAAAAAAAACAAAAACAAACCAACACGAAAACTGGATCACTTTGATTTCAGAACATTCTTCCTTATCCTGAAAGTACTGAGCTTTCAATGATAATTTTCTTATCAGATTCATTTCCAATTCCTTTGGACTTTCCATTTTTTTATTATTCTCTTTCATATTTTATTTATTTATAAATTCATTCATTTTTATTTTGCTTTGTTCCTTATGGTTTCTACAACTTTGACATTTCAGGGGTTTTGTTGATTGACGTTTTTTAAGTATTAAGGTTCCTTATATAGCGAACTGTGAATGAAAAACACAGTTTCACATTCTGCTTAGCTTGACTTAAGAGGTTATTTTATTGAAGTCCCCACTTCGAATCAGAAGCTTTAAAGACTGGTTTGTGGTTTTCTTTCTATTTAATTTAAAGTGAATTATCTCATGATTTTCCTTCCCAAGGTTATTTTCTACAGCTATGTTTTTATGCAACATGCTTGTTAGTTACCAAAGTCAGCAATAACAAAGTATGTTTCATTCTGGTATAATTTGTTGGTTACTGAGTCTAAGACAATACAAATCCTAATTTCATTTGAGCATTTGTTCTACAGTATATCTCTGGGAATTTCAAATTAGTCTTACTGACAGAGTTTCTGGCAGTATTTCCAGATGTCTTTCTATATGCAAACATGAGCTTGTGATTCTATACAGGTCCCCATTATTTTTTTACCCTTTCCCCTCCAATACATATAATATTTTCCACCTTTTTAAAAGATCATAATGAGAATTCATGTACAATTCCTGCTTACATCTTTAAGGCTATCAGATTCTAAAGTTATGGCATTGCTCTCACAGTCTTATTCTTCTATGTGACAAAACTTCCTGCCCTACAGAGCTTATATGAGTCTTCTGTTTTCTTTTTCCCTGCATTTCTGTTACTCTTTTCCTATCCAACTTGATAGTCTGTATCATTATCTTAAGTTAGTCATGTCCACATTTTTTATTCTGGAATTTAAATATTTCACTTTTTTTGTAGAGATATCTATTAATTTATTTGTAAAATATTTAAATTTAACTATTTTAAAACTACTTTAATTTCTAGTGATCACATTTAATTAACTCAATTAATTATTCAGGAAATGTTTGGTCAGGGCTTTTTTTTTGTTATCCCATTTAAAATTCTATCCAAAAAATGATGACTTTTACATTGACTTACTCCAAAATTACCAATTAATTTTAGTCTCACAGTTTTGATATCACCAGTGTTGGCAGTAAACAAAGAAAATTTATACCCACATAAAAAACAATCCAACAGTAGAATATTTTACAAATTTGTCTAAACTTTCTTTCTGGCAGCAGCTTTTATTTATCTCTCTTGCTTTTTTCTCAATTTCTATTTTTTCTCCTTTCTTTAACCTGTGGAATATAAGTCAAGATTACATAGTTGAGTATTTTCCCTGCTCAGGAATAATCATAATCTATCTGTTCCAGTTGAACTGTATTATTACCATTTATATGGCCTCAAAGTCTGCAGCATTTGGGATTTTCAAATATATGTTGCCCTTGCAGTGTATCTCTTCAGGAGAGTAGACTGTTCAGCTAAGTCTGCTTCCTTTTCATCATCAAGTTAAATCTCCTTCCCTATGCAGTGCTAAATTTTAGATGTGAAAGAAACATGACTGTGTAAAATATATGGCAATCTAGCCAGAGAAGAAAGAAGAGAAGGAATACCATGACTTGATGCACACCACCATACACAGTGTACTGATAAAATAGATCATGAAGTTCTAGGTGAAGATATAGACAAGATGTGAAATATTGCTGCTTCCAATTGAGTCCATTCTTTGTAAAGAGCAGAAATGTCTTTAAACTGGGGCAGACTTGTAGTAAGATTTGTGTAAGACTGTGTACAACCCGAAGAAATCTCCAGCTCTCCCCTTTCTGTTATTCAAATTTTTCTTCTCTAAAGCAAATAACCACATACATTAAGAATCAATCATGTTTAAATATTTAAAATAAAGCACCTCAGACGTTTCTTCTTCTAGGAAGATAAAGTAAGAAAACTGGATATATCTTAGTCACTTTGCTTGATGTTCTCTGGGTAATCAGTATAGAAAATCTACATGCTATAAAATTGACTTCTGAGTTTTTCACAGTTATAAATTAAGTTACTCCAATAACCTTGTCTGGCCAGAGAACAAATAGGAAAAGGACCAAGAGTTTTCTTTGAGGTTGAAGTTTCGGAAGTTTCGGCTATGTTTTTCTAAGACAAGTAAGGCTTTTTTTTTCTTTTTTTTTTTTTTTTTTTAACAAAAACTGTCATTATATAGCTCCTGCTATATCCAAATATCTTCCACAGTTACCTTCAGCTGCCACTGGATGAGTCCAAAAGTACTTCAGCAAAGCAGACCACTGTCTCAACTCAGGAAATGAGAAATTGGTGAACACATTGCTCGTGGCCACCTATAAAAAGTTAGCAGAGGGTTACTCTGTTCTGCAAGCTGACCCTGACTGAATTAATTAAATCATTCTTTCCATCTTTTCCCCTGCTCCCCACCATCTTT